>CM076574.1:1149548973-1149745390 GCA_034641835.2 Pinus albicaulis
CCAGCGAACGGGCAGGCCCTCTCACCGGGATTAACTTCCGTTACACCCAGTGCATGTGTTGCGGTCATTCGAGAAGTGGGATGTTGATTTTGTGGGGCCCATAGCTCCGGTCGCCAGACACTCCAAGGCCCGGTACATCATTACCGCCATGGATTACCTCACCAGGTGGGCTGAGGCAGCCGCGGTACGCGACTGCACAGTGGATACTGCCGCCCGGTTCATTTTTGAGCACATCATTTACCGGTTTGGCTGCCCGCAGAGTTTAACCAATGATCAGGATACGCACTTCCTTAATGACACAGTCAAAACACTGCTGAACACCTTCATGGTTTAGAATCACAAGAGTAGCCCGTATCACCCACAGGCTAATGGTATGGTGGAAGCCTTCAATAAGATTCTTGAGAAAGGCTTGACTAAGATTTGCAATGCCCAACGTGATGATTGGGACGAGCGCCTCTCAGCGGCCTTATGGGCCTATCGGACTACGGTGAAGCACTTGACCAATCAAACACTGTTCCAGCTCGTGTACGGCCGGGAGGCTGTGATCCCCGTCGAGTTTATTGTGCCAATCCTGTTGGTCGCCACGTCTCTGAAGTTTTCGGAAGAGGCCTCCCTCCAGGAGCGCCTCCATGAATTGCAGGAATTGGATGAAGCTCGCTTCCTGGCCAAATTTCACCAGAAGATTCAGAAGGACCGGCAGAAAGCGTGGCACGACCGCCACATTAAGAACAAAACCTTCCAAGTTGGTGGCAAAGTTATTTTGTACGACAGTAGGTTCCAGAAGTTCCCTAGAAAGCTACAGATGCACTGGTTGGGACCCTACTTCGTTATCGAGATTCGCGACTCCGGAGCCGTTCAGTTGGCACAACTGGACGGTACGGTTCTGCCTGGGTGGGTGAATGGCGCACACTTGAAACCCTACCAGGAGTAAGTACCTTTCATTTCTCATCAATAACTCTTGCACCCGAGAGCACCCGTAGTGTAGCGTAGTTGAATAACTCTCCTGCAACCGAGATGAGAGTAGGGCGTATTCTCCGTTCATAGGTAGTGTATCAATAACCACTTAGTTGCGAGGTCCGCACTGCAACCGACTGTGGTCGGGGCGGCGGCGGTCCAGCGTGTCATCCCTGTAGGATCCATCCCAGTTTCCATGTCAGTCCAGCTCAATCCACGCACGTACTTGTGTCAGTCCGTAGGATCGCCTAGATTTGCAACATTAATTACCATACTTGGCAGCTCAGATGCAGGAAGCACTTCAATCTACGGCACGAGAGGCCCGTGACCTCCTGAAGGGCCTTCAGGAATGCTCCCTGGCCCTCACTATCAAAACCTAGCCGATTTCATCCCAACTCCAGCAGGTTTCCAGGGAAATTCAAGAGGCTAATGACCCCGCTCGACTGGATCAATTATACGCCCAGGCTGTTGAGCTTGAGGCCCAGCTCCAACACACAGAGGCCTGTTCGGCGGAGGCCAAACGCGTCATTTGTGAGCTCCGGCCGTCGCTTCAATCTAGCGCCCGGGCCATCCAACAGCTCACAGCAGCAGCTGAGACACAGATCAGCACAATGTTTGGCGTTGTCCCAACGCCCGTTGAGGAAGCTGTTGTCACCAAGCTCGCTGAGGACACGGACTCACTCATCCAGGGGTGGCAGCAAGTTGTGTCGGAGTTTACTAAGCTCTGAGCTACAACGTTCCAAAGGGTTCCAGAGTTGGGGCCCTTGTTTGAACAGCCGCCCGACGACACACAGCAAGGACAGGAACAAGCTGAAGATGCACAGCAGGAACGAGCACAGGATGAAAGTGCACAGGGCGAACAGGGCACGGGGTCAAGCAGGGAAATGGAGATCGAAACCGTAATTTGTGATTGACTCGGGGATGAGTCAAAGAACTGTGGTCAGGGCCTGTTGGGGCCCTTGTTTTGAAAAATCTTGTTTTGAATGTTTTGAATTTGGAACAACGGCCAGATTTTGGGGTTGCGGAACAAGGACACACGGCAGCCGCAACCAAGTCGCAACCACATCAAACGCCGGAGCTACCAAGGTTGCGACGGAACAAGCACATAGCGGAGGAAACTAGATGCATAAGTGCAGATAAGGAGAAGATACAGCAGAAAGAACACAAGCGGAACACACAGATAATCAGAGAAAAGCTAGAAGCAGTTGCAGAAGGACATACAGAGAACTAACAGTCGCGGAAGCGGGTGAATAAATAGCAGCCACCTGGATGAAAGAAAAGAGGATGATAAGGATTACACAGCAGAAGAGAGAAGAGAGCGACAAAAGGCGAGAAAACGCATGCTGCAGCAGGAATCCAGAGGATGGATGAGGTCTCTGTAGTTCCTAGGGTCTATTGATGTAGAATCTCTGTTCCGCAAGATATATGTATCAAATCTGTAAGACCATTGCAAAGCTATGTAACCGGGAGTTAGTCAAGAGCTTAATACAATTGCATGTTGCTGTTTATTTGTGTGTTGATTGAGATGCTTTAAAATTTTCATTTGCTTAATATCTTTATGTTCTCTGAACGATGTCACGTACGTAATTCTATCCATGCGATCTAACCACTTATGAGAATGGGTTGTGAATCTGTTCCTTGCCCCTGGTCTATTCCCCTCCTGCATGTGGTCGTGGCACTCCTCGGGTGAGACTCTCTACTCTCCGGAGTAGGGTGATAATGCCGGCGTAATCCTAGACTACAGCAGATTCTTTTTTTGGCCACAATCCCTGAACCTGGGTCTTGCCCACGAGACATGATCACTCGCCAACAGAAGTCTTGGAAAAATGGCAGACAAAGTGCAAGGTAGACCTGAAAGAAGTGAAACTTCCATATTTCACCATGGATTGATGAAATTACTTATACTGGAAAAATTAAGTAAATTAGACAGAGACTAGGCATCTTTCTTGTTTATGAATGGGTATGAAATGGATGTTTTATCTCCAAGGAAAGCCTATAAAATCAAAACTCCTTCTTCTATGCAAGAGCTGAATGCTACTGCAGAATTAGATGGGAATCAACAAGAAGTTTTAAACTCTATAGCTAAAGACATGGAAGAAGAAGCTAAATTCATCCAAGAGACAGCACCACATTCAGTAACTAGCAAGCAGGCTAAAAATCATGTCATAATTAACAAGACTAAACTTGCAGCAAAAAGGTCTAAAAGAGGCACAAAGGAAACTAGTGGAGGTAAAGGTAGGCTTGAAGACATATTAGAGGCCATAGACATTGTAGAAACCCTTGTAGTGAAAGAAACTGAGGTATAAGGATCCAAGGTCAAAGGGAAGGGGCTTATAGCCAAGAAATTAGATTTATCTTCAGAAGATTCAAGTTTCCTTTTTAAAACCTAGAAAACCTTTCACTAGATCACAGATTTCTGAAACTATCACTATTGGAAATAAGCAGCAGAAGGATGATAAAGGAAAAAGGGCAGCAGTACAAGAAGTCATATTCATATTGAGACATAGGTTATTAAAGAAAAGAAAGTTTCAGAAGAAATCTGAAGCAGATTTTCCAAACGGACAACTTAAAGACAAGGAAGAAACAGTCAAACAGAGAAAGGGAAAGGAAAAATTCATAGAGAAAATTGAAAAGAGATTCTTGAAGAACAGTTAAGAGCAGTTAGGGAAGAGTTTTCTGAAACAAAGAGAGAGCTGGAAAGATACAAGCAAGATAGACAAATGATAGATGAGGTAGAAAAGAAAGTGAATGATCAGGTTACTCATTTTGAAAAGTCTATTGGAAAGGCCAAAAACTTGTTGAAGAGATCACAGCCTTTATGCATCATGATGACACACACAAGGCAGAGAAATTTATGATTACAGGCAGAGAGGAAAATTCTTCAGGGAAAAGTCAAAGAGTTGAAAGAAAATATGGAGATGATGAAGACAAAATTAGAGAAGAAATATTTGGAAAGAGGAACTATGGAGAAAACTATTAAAACTGCTCATGAAGAAACTGCTGGTAAATAAGAAGGTAACCAGGGATTATAGACCTTTTTTGTCTTACATTATCACAATCTATATGCAAGTATATTCATGGATATTTTCAGAGCTCAGATCCTAATTTTTGTCAAATCTCTGAAAAGTTAGGCAATTCTGTAGCATATGCCAGGCTTGAAGCCCATTTTCTGTTGCGGAATTTCTGAAGAATTCTTTTTGGTTTTAAGGTACTTAAACTGATAGGGACAAAGAGCTTTGAGGGTTGTGTTTAATTGTTTTTTATCACTTAACATCCTCCTATGGTCAATAATAGCAGAGGATTACCACACATCACCTCTTTTGTTTGTGCTACGAAACTAGCTTCGAAAGTATCTCAAAACTTTGTTTTGAAAGCAACGTTAATTTTGGTGGTTAATTTTGGAAGAAGGAGAAAAGTAAACAGATATTTCAAAATTGTTCTCCATGGGAATGAAAAAGAGTATCAAGGAAATGACAAAGAGCATCAGATCAGAAGTTTTCTAAGTGGAGATATTTTTTTAAGGATATAGTTTGAAGATACCAATTTACCATGTTTCCATATCATCAAACTGATAGCTCCTTAATAATAGGCAGAGAAACTTCATGAAGACAGTCAAAGTATTAATGTTTTTTTGGTGGTCAGCTTGGTTGAAAGACATGATTCCTTTCGAGGAATATTTTTATCATCTCTAGATTAAATGTACTAAGTAGGTGTTTGAGTCATAGTAGGACTCTAACTCCTAATTCGAAAGGTGTCATTTCTAGTTTTAAAAAATCTAGTTAGTGGTTAGATTTGGTGTCAGTAATAGAGTTTAATGGTCTAGCCACTTGGCAGATTGGATGTAAATGCTAGATGCCTATAAGCAGTAAGTATTTCGATGTGTTCCAGGGTTGGAAAATGTCATTTCAGCAGATTAATTTTGTAAATATTTGGATTTACTGATATATATACAGAAGCAATACAACTTTTCTTCACCTGAGATTCTTAGTGTATTTAAATGAGTTTATGTCCTATCTTTGAAATGTTTTTCTTCCATAGTTTTAATGCTTATTACTCGGAATTCATGGATTTTCATACTCTAACTTCCTTTAAGTATTAAACTATGGTCAAATGAGTTTTAGGTCCTATCTTTGAAAGGTTTTCTTCAATGTCTTAATGCTTATTACTCATAATTCATGGTTGTTCATGCTCTGGCTTCCTTGAAGTATTGAGCTATGATGAATCTCTTTTGATATTTTCTTTTCAATACCTTGATGTCTCATTACTCATAATTCATGTATTACATGCTCTGACTTCCTTTGAACCTCAAGTTATTGGGATTTTCCTAAATGTGTTACTTTTTCATTGAAATATATACAAGCCTCAACTTCCACAAGGAGAGCCATTGTTATCTTTATCCCTGTCACTGACTCCATAAACCCAATGGTAGCAAGCATTCATCTTTTCAACCTGCAAACATACAAAACCAAGACACAATTCACAGAGCTAGCCATCTATCTTTATCATTAATCAATATCATTAACCCTTGAGAGAGCCCTCTCAGGCTGAGGAGGCTAAGCCTCAGTCACAAGATTGGTTTGAAATAGTTACACTTAATTTGTTTGATCAGCAGCCAATCAAGTAAGATTTTGGTGATAACATTTTGGTGTCGTTTTCGGGGACCGAAAGTGTATATTTTCCCTGGGAAGAATGACAAAGTTTCAGTTCTAAGGTCTGAGAGCAACAGACACTTAGGCACATATTGGTTGTATTTCTACTCTGGCGACTCCACACATCAAATAATCAATTGGAAGGTGACTCCACTATTTTAAGATCAGTAGCTTGATGAAGTTTCAATATGAGTTCCATTACAAGAATAAATGCCAGGTATGCCCCTATGAATCGGTCTCATATCCCTGGTTTTCCAAATCCTATGCCAAAGGTTGAATGGTTAACTGATCTTCCTATATTTAAAGATGAAAAGAAAGACAATGCTACTCTTCATTTGGTTAGATTCCATATGCATGTACACAGTCTTAAGGTTCAGTTCCCTGAGGATTGTCTCGTGAAGATGGTTATGGCCACTTTAGAAGGAAAAGAATGGTCTTCGTATGAAATATTGCCAAATGGTTCATTATATTCTCTTGCTGATTTCCATGTTGCATTTTATGAGATGTATGAAGAGTGTCATTCCTCCTTATTTCTGGTCAAATACTGTTGTAAACACTGTGTGAGTTTTATTGAATATTTGGAGAATTGTTATGAAGATGATGAGTTCATGGATGAGGAAATTTTAGAGGCCCTTCATGACAATCCCTTTCATCACCAAGAAGAAAGGATATCCTCTCCCTTGGATGAAAATGAAACCCAGTAAGAGCTTATTTATGATAATAATGTTACATCCTCTAAGTTTGATGAAAATTTGCAGTAGACCTGTCAGTCTTTAGATCATCAAGTGTAATATTCCTTTTTCAGGAACAGCTACAGATTGGGAATAATATGAGTTATTAACAATATGGAGCTACAGACATGTACCTCATAAAGGTGTAAAAACACTTAACCTTCAGTAAAATATACAGCAGAAAAGTTATACAGCGTTTTACAAGGCAAAAGGTGGGGAAAAGTGAGGATCTAGGCCCTAAAACGTGTGTATTCAGATATATGCATAAAAATAAGATGGGAAAGTGGTTGGATATGATATCTATGGTTATGAGGGACTCCCATGTCGAATTTAAGTAAAAAAAATTAAGCTTTTCTAAGTTAAACAATTCCTCATTTCCTAACTGGGCTATAAAACCCTGATTTCCCAAGACTAGAATTATGCAGAAATTTACTGAAGCATGTGAGTATGATTTTCTGAAGGATATGAATGAAATAAGGTCTAAATAATGAAAAATAAGATCATGGGCATAACTCATATACTTTGAAGAAGAAGAATGAAAGAATATAGAAGAAATCCACAAGAAAGAGGTGCTACAACCATGTAAAAAGATTGCATAACAGTGATAGCGTGATTTCTAGGGCTGAAGCAGCATTTTATTAATTATTGAGATATAGATCAGATATTTATATAAAAATATAGATCCAATACAGATCCATGTACAGTAAAAGTTGATCTATACATTCCCCTTGGGGTTTTTCTCAAAACATGAAGCATCGGAAGTAGATCTGAGATCTAAGAATGTAGATCTACATAATGATTCAGAAAATCACTGAATCATGAACATGTAGAATATAATATCTAAAACAGAACATAGATTGGTTGGCCAATCTATGGATCACCACAGTGAAGGATGAATCCAATCACCGGAGATCTCTCCTCCAAAATGCAAGCAGAACACCCTGCAACTGTAGATCTGCAAATAACGTTGTCTTAGGGACAAAAACAGTGTTGTAGCTTCTGAAGATGATATGGCCTGATGCCAAGATGTTGATCTGAAGTATACTCAGCAAATGAACTCTTCTAGGAGGTTAAACGACACACTCACTGAGAAGAGCCATTGCTATCATCTAGATCTAAGCAAATCTAGATCTCCACTTGCTGCAACTCACAAGACAGCTCAACCCTCAACATGAGCAGTGCTGTAATGTAAGGTGAAACTTGGCCCAAGCCTGATAGTGGAGAATTTTAGCACAATTCTCCTCCAAGAGCTGCTCAAGGAAGGAGGTGGGATTCCTGAATAGGAATTCCCAACAAGGGATGTCTAAGCAGACAAACCTTCAGAAATAATATCTTCAACAACCTTTTCCTTGCTGCCCTCCGCTTCCTTTTATAAGATAGGAGTCTTGCCAAACCTTAAACCACCTTGATTCACTTAACCCTTTTCACATTACAACCTCCTTCTAGAACTGTGTTGTCCCTCAAAGAGGTTCAATGCATCTAGACTGCGCTGTTTGACTTGGTCAAAGATGACCCATTCTTGTGATTTAACCCATTCACACTTGCAAGATAATAATTTGCATAGCCCAGATATGTCTATGTTCACATAGGCATTGATTTATTTTGGTTTTCAGGAGTTTTACATGTCTTCCTTTACAATTTATTCATCAATTATGAAATGCAAAGATAAACAAGAAAAAATTAATGTTCCTATTAGCTGAAGCTAATTTAGGAACATTACAGTCTCCCCCTCCCAAGTGTTGCTTGTCCTCAAGCAACTGTAAGGGTGCTGCAAAATCTCCCCCTTCTTCTTGTGGCCTCCTCTTTCAACAATCTCCACCATTGCTTCAAATTTTTTGTAATAATTCCATCTCCCAATGGTTCCTCCCAAGTGTGCAAAGTGGCCTTTGGTGGATAAACCAAATAGCTCTCATCATGAAGTAAAGGAAGGTATATATGGAAACCTTCTTGCTGATCCATGGCCTCATCAAGATAGAAGTGATGGTCATAATGGGGAATTTCACCGTTAATGAAGGTCTTCCACCTCCATGCTATCATCCAAATGAAATGAATTACCTTCCAGTGTGGTAACTCATAGTGAAGCTCCTCCCAAATGCCCATGAGAGGCATGCTCCAAGTGCTACATACAATCATATGGTACACATCATAAAGAGACAAATAATGTGCTATAGTGGCCATATGGTCTCCCATGCTCCCCCTCGAACATGTAGTGCAAAGAATGTGGGAAACTCCTTTCCCCAAGGACACATTCCACAAATGTGTCTCTCCTCCAACCATGTTCCCAAGAATAAGAACATATTCAGCATGTGGAATCATGATTAAGATCATGCTAGCTGCCATATATGATACAGGAGAAGGAATATGCCTCCTCATGTGCAACCAGCGCAGTTTTACCCTCAACTGCCATGGAATAGAAGATGACAAGTGTTTCCTCCAACACTTGTTTGCTGCCCCATCCCTCTTGCATGGTTGGAGAAGGTGCTTTGTGATTGGTGTAAAGGAGTCACACCATGGAAAGTGTATCTCCCCTCCAAGATCCTCCAAAGGATGATCAACATCAATAAAGTTCATGGCCTCAAGTGGCCCATGAAGCCCCTCATAAATAGTGCTCCCTCTTGGAGAAAATCCGTACAAATGAGTGTTATAAAAATACAAGTATATAATAGATACATCATGAGATTCAGAAATACAATGTTTGTTATACACTTGTTTAAAATCAACAAGGTAGCTCATGGATGAGCTCCCTCCCACACTCAATGAATAAGGAGGTGATAATGATAACTCTTCCCAAGAGCTATGTTCCTCCTCAACCAGCAAATGATTTATGCACTTACTCATATGTGAGTGCATCTCCTCTCTAAAATTTTCCCACATGAATCCATCTAATATAGCATGACATGTTTTAATGAAACTAGTTGGATTTGAAAGCAGGATCTCATAGGTTGCATTCAACAATTTCTCCTTGAGCTTGGAGCCTTTAACCAAATAAATCTGATCATGGAAATAGATGAATCCTCCAACTACCTTATACATCCCATCCATTACCTTCCCATCAAGAACCTCACATGTGAAAGGGTCCTTGTTGTACTCCATCAAATGTTGAGAATCCCAATAAGGATCTAGGCTCCCCAAGAATGATACGCTATAGATGTCTGAAATGCAGCCCCTATCATGTCATGACTCTCCTCTTTGACATACTTTATGCCAACGCCACATGTTGGAGTCCCATAAACTTTCTTTTGTTGCCTTCCTTGCAGCTGATCTTCCTCAAGACAAGATTGAAGCATGTGGAAATCAACTTCCCCTTGGAAAGTTCTTGTCCTCCAATACTTCCTCAATTTGGCCCATGCATGCAAGAGTATTAAGATCCTCTTGTCATGTTCAGAAGTCTCTTTTGTAAGTGAGAAGACCATGGGTTGCCCCAAATATATGGTTTTACCATGTATCCTCATATCCATACCATCATAGATTTCTGATCTTTCATTTCTCAGTGCAGATGAATGAATGGAAGATAACAATGTCCTATTCATAAAATTTCTTACCTCTTTTCTGAATTCATGAAAGATCCTCCACGCTGTGCTTGCTTCTCCAAATGATCCTTCATTAGCCAAGTATGAAAATGCTGCCCATAGTTGAGATAAAAATTTAGTTTTCCTCCAATCAGGAGGTATTCCTGGTGGAATGCCTCCTTGCAAATAGGCATCAAGGCATAGAGAAGAATGTGAATATAGGTGGACATATTTTCCCCTACCATTGCTGCATGGATTATCTTGCCTTCTTTGGTCTTCCAACCCTTGAAACAGAGAAGGGTATATTATCTTCTTCTTGAGATGCTCTTCCTCCTCTCTTCCTCCTTCTATCTTCAAGACTTCATCATTTGACAATGATGATGCATGTTGCTCTTGTGTTGTATCAAGATCTCCATGTGTGAGATATTTTGGAACTACTTGCAAGAATGCAAGAGTTTCTTCCCTTGGAGCAAGTGCTCCAACTTTATCTTCATGAGGTGCTTGAGGTGTTATTTTCATGACTGCGTTATCTCCTGCCTTCTCCTTCTCCTCTCCAATAACTGAAATTGCCTCATCATCAACAAGAGACCTTAGATCTTGGTCATCTAGTGAAGGAGGAATCTCCATGCTTCCTTCTTGAGAATATTTCCCTTCATTCAAAGGATATCTTGCCCTAGTAAAGGCATCAAACAAACTCACACCTTCTCCCATACTCTTCAGAAATGGAGTTGGATTTATAGAACCTTCCAACTCATGCAAAATATTTGAATGATATGGTTTGATAGTGTCACTAGAAGATGTTACACATGGTGCTTCATCAAACCTTTCTATCAATCTTGTAATAAACCTTGCATAAGTAGGTGTATTGGCATTCTTCAAGGAAAAAGACTCAAACAACCACCAAGCATATGCTTTACCTTCAAAATGCATCATTGTTGCTTTGATGGCTTCAATCTCTGAAAATTGATGTTGTTGCACAAAGTCATCTAGCTCCTTCACCCAAACCTTGGCTGGACATTTAGGTGATCCATCAAAGATAGATAGATAAAATCTACCCCTTCCATGTTGCTCCTCCTTTGTGCCTTTTCCCTCCTTGATCTTGCAAAATCCTTGGAATTTCAAGTTATCTTTGAACTCCTTGGACTGAGCTTCATACTCCTCCAAATACTCTCTAAGAGTCTCCTTCTTAGGCACACCTCCTTTATTCCTCTTCAAGAAGAAATCACAGACAGAACGCTGAATATTTGTTGATATGGCTGAGTGCACATATCCATGAGATGAGGATTTAGAACGTTCCTCATGTATAGATCTTGTAGATCTGATCGGAAGATCTTCCTGCTCTTGAAACTCTTTAGAAGTTTCACTACTTCTTCTTTCTTCTTCTTGTTCAACCTCCTTGGAGAGGTTCTTATTAGATATGAAAGCTAATGAGAATAAACCCATATTCTTCATCATTCTGACCTTGCTCCTTGCTGGAATATCATTGCAAAGTTCCCTTTTCAGGAATATCAAAATTCTATTCCATAGATTGACTGCAAGGGCATTTACTGGATATGTCACCTTTGAAAAAAAGATGAGATCTAGAGGCTACCTGGCCATCTACAGACTCTATCTATAGATCTTTAAATATTCCTCCTTTAGGGATTCAACACTTTAACTTGAAGCCACAGGCTCAGCCAAAGATCTTGCTCCGATACCACTGTAATATTCCTTTTTCAGGAACAGCTATAGATTGGGAATAATATGAGTTATTACCAATGTGGAGCTACAGCCATGTACCTCATATAGGTTTAAAAGCACTTAAAATTCAGTAAAATATACAGCAGCAAAGTTATACAGCGTTTTACAAGGCAAAAGGTGGGGAAAAGTGAGGATTTAGGCCCTAAAATGTGTGTATTCAGATATATGTGTAAAAATAAGATGGGAAAGTAGTTGGATATGATAGCTAGGGTTATGAGGGACTCCCATGTCGAATTTCAGTAAAAACAAATAATTTTTGCTAAGTTAAATAGTTCCTCATTTCCTAACTAGGCTAGTAAACCCTGATTTCCCAAGACTAGAATTATGCAGAAATTTACTGAAGCATGTGAGTGTGATTTTCTGAAGGGTATGACTGAAATAAGGTATAAATATTGACAAATAATATCAAAGGAATAACTCATATACTTTATAGAAGAAGAATGAAAGAATACAGAAGAAATCCTCAAGAAAGAGGTGCTACAACCATGTAAAAAGACTGCATAACAGTGAAAGCATGATTTCTAGGGCTGAAGCAGTAGTTTATTAATTCTTCAGATCTATATCAGATCTTTACATAAAAATATAGATCCAATACAGATCCATGTACAAGAAAAGTTGATCTATACATTCCCCTTAGGGTTTTGCTCAAAACATGAAGCACCAGAAGTAGATCTGAGATCTAAGAATGCAGATTTGCACACTAAATCATGAACATGTAGAATATCAAATCTGAAACAAAACATAGATTGGTTGGCCAATCTATGGATCACCATAGTGAAGGATGAATCCAATCACCGGCGATCTCTCCTCCAAAATGCAAGCAGAACACCCTACAATTGTAGATCTGCAAATAATGTTGTCTTAGGGACAGAAACAACACTGTAACTTCTGAATATGATATGTCCTGATGCCAGGATGTAGATCTGAAGTATACTCAACAAATGAACTCTTCCAGGAGGTTAAATGACACACTCACTGAGAAGAGCCACTGCTATCATCTAGATCTGAGCAAATCTAGATCTCCACTTGCTGCAACTGACAAGATAGCTCAACCCTCAACATGAGCAGCGCTGTAATGTAAGGTGAAACTTGGCCCAAGCCTGATAGTAGAGAATTTTAGCACAATTCTCCTCCAAGAGCTGCTCAAGGAAGGAGGTGGGATTCTTGAACAGGAATGCCCAACAAGGGATGTCTAAGCAGAGAGACCTTCGGAAATAATATATTCAACAACCTTTTCCTTGCTGCCCTCCTCTTCCTTTTATAAGATAAGAGTCTTGTCAAACCCTAAACCACCTTGAATCACTTAACCCTTTTCACATTACAACCTCCTTCTAGAATTGTGTTGTCCCTCAAAGAGGTTCAATGCATCCAGACTACGATGTTTGACTTGGTCAAAGATGACCCATTCTTGTGATTTAACCCATTCACACTTGCAAGATAATAACTTACATAGCCCAAATATGTCTTTGTTCACATAGGCATTGATTTATTTTTTGTTTTCAGGAGTTTTACATGTCCTCCTTTACAATCTATTCATCAATTATGAAATGCAAAGATAAACAAGGAAAAATTAATGTTCCTATTAGCTGAAGCTAATTTAGGAACATTACATCAGGATTATGAGAATAATTTCAAACAACTAGAGGAAATATTGGAAGATGATTGCTACAATCCTCAGGTACAGGAAAAAATTGATTCTTCATTTCATTTCTTGCATCAGCCTACATCAAATGATGATCACACTAATGAAGAAGTGGGTGGAAATTTTTCTCTATCCTTCTCTTCTAATCTGAAATTATTTGAGTGCAAGTCAGAAGTTAAGATTCAATTTGTGGATGAAGTTGCTAAGAACCATGAAAAAGATAGTGAATTTTTAGAAGATAAAATTCAATCTCATAGTATTCTTGATCAAGATCAGTCTTTTCAAATGATTTTAATGCCAGAAAACAAAGAGAGGGTGTTGCTACCTTTTTCCTTTGAGTTTGAAGAAGAATATATTGTTTTTGAAAATTAGTTTGAAAAGAATTTTGAGAGCACACAACTGAAGTCCTATGTGGTTGATCAAAGCATGGATGAATTGTCCAAAGTTGTAGAATGTCTTGAGGATTATCAAACAGATCATGTCTTCTTTGATCCTATAGTTGAATACATGGAAGAGTTCTACAATTCAAATTTCCAGTTATATTTTCATTATGAAGATCAGATACATCTTATGTTGCCTTGGTCATTTCAGTATCATGTTTACTTTTTTTTCAAGTGCAGTCAACAGGTTCAAATGTCAGATCAGATAAATGACTGGCTTCATTGGAAGTTTCATGTTTCTTGAGTTAAAATGGAGATTGCAACTAATAGGGTAGGTAGGAGTGTGTGAATAAGCTCAAAGTTGACTGAGCATCTTTTCAGTAGGTACATATTTGTTTCTTCTGTAGTGATCATCAAGCTTGAGCCTGAGGTGAAGGCCATAAGAGTTTGAATAAGACTTGGAAAAATTTCAAAGTTTCTATTTTAAAAGGATGGATGGCACTGGAACTACAGTTTCTTTGGTATACCACAGGGGCATACCATCCCAAGTGGAGCCACTATTATCACACCCTAAAATTTCAAAATCATAACTTGAAATATGTCAAGTTTACATTTATATTGGTTAGATTGTATAACATCATGAAATGATAAATTTTATGATTAGCATAAGTTTCAAAGATTGTCTTAGGTTGTTAGGGATGATATCAAGTCATATCAAAGGAACAAATCATGAATAGATACTTTGAATCGACCTAAAGTCTCAAATCTGGTCACTTGTCAAAAAAATTCTGAGTCTGCAGCGATTTTAGTTCTAAATTAATAGATTTTGTTATGGAAACACCTAGTAGTTCCGTAGCAAAACTGACACTTGTAAAACTAAATGTGCTACAAAAATGGTGTCATCTTTTAACGGTTTTCTGCATAATGATGAGTTGTTAAACCTTGAGGGTTTCGAGGTCATGCTGTCAGAATAGGGTCATCATTGAAAGTCTTTCACACGTTTTGGCATCAGCCACCATTTCCTTAATAAATCCAATATCATTTTTTCAAATTCATCCTTCATTTCTCACTCTTTATTTTCTGCTCTTGTAAGCTTCTACCAAAGCAGATTTTCATCATCTGCATCTCTCGTAGAAACCCTCTTTTATGTCAACCCTCTTTTTCCATAATAGCTCATTGTCATCAAAGGCTTGTTACTGAATAGGTGTAAGAATACAAAGAAGGCCACCACTGCAAAACAAGAAGAAATGGCCACACCAAAGAAAGTGAATAAAGGAAGTTTTCCATTCAGGTACGAGCCTACAAGTCCAAGTTTAATCATGGAAGATCCATATTTCGTTGAGATTTTTATAAGAGCAGGTTGCATTCAGTTTTGTCAAAAGTTACAAGGTCATCACAAACAGGTATCACAAGACTTCGTACTCAATTTCAAAGGAGCATCTACAAAAGTTGGTTTTCTTCATGTGCCAATTTTGCCTGATAGTATTTCTCAAGTAACAGGGATCCCTAGGACCGAAGAAGAATGGTTTAAAGCTACCAAGTTTAATTTGAGAAGTTGTGATGATTATCTAAAGCTTAAACATGTAGGGATAAATATGACTGTAGGGATTCCTAGAACTTTCCTTAGAAATAACTATTCTAAATTATTGACAGTCATACATAAATACTTTACATGTGAAGGCAGATTCCAAACAAACTACATGTATCACTTCAAGTTGTTGCTTCATTTTACAGGGAAGAAACTAATTGATATTCCTTTTTACCTTTTTAGAAGTCTTGTAAAAATGGCAGACAAAGTGCAATGTAGACCTGAAAGAAGTGAAACTTCCATATTTCACCATGGATTGATGAAATTACTTGTACTGGAAGAATTAAGTAAATTAGACAGATACTGGGCATATTTCTTGTTTATGAATGGGTATGAAATGGATGTTTTATCTCCAAGGAAAGCCTATAAAATCAAAACTCCTTCTTTTAGGCAAGAGCTGAATGCTACTGCAGAATTAGAAGGGAATCAACAAGAAGGTTTAAACTTTACAGCTAAAGACGTGGAAGAAGAATCTAAATTCATCCAAGAGACAACACCACATTCAGCAACTAGCAAGCAGGCTAAAAATCATGTCATAATTAACAAGACCAAACCTGCAGCAAAAATTTATAAAAGAGGCACAAAGGAAACTAGTGGAGGTAAAGGCAGGCTTGAAGACATATTAAAGGCTATAGACATTGTAGAAACCCATGTAGTGAAAGCAACTGAAGTAGAAGGATCCAAGGTCAAAGGGAAGGGGCTTATAGCCAAGAAATTAGATTTCTCTTCAGAAGATTCAAGTTTCCTTTTTAAAACCCAGAAAGCCTTTCACTAGATCACAGATTTCTGAAACTATCACTGTTGGAAATAAGCAGCAAAAGGATGATAAAGGAAAAAGGGAAGCAGTACAAGGAGTCATAGTCATATCACCTATTAAGACAGAGGTTATTAAAGAAAAGAAAGGTCAACCTAAAATAAAGGTTCAGAATAAATCTGAAGCAGGTTTTCCAAAGGGACAGCTTAAAGACAAGGAAGAAACAATCAAACAGAGAAAGGGAAAGGGAAAAGTCATAGAGAAAACTGAAAAAGAGATTCTTGAAGAACAATTAAGAGCAGTTAGGGAAGATTTGTTTGAAACAAAGAGAGATCTGGAAATATACAAGCAAGATAGACAAATGATAGATGAGGTAGAAAATAAATTGAATGATTAGGTTACTCATTTTGAAAATTATATTGGAAAAGCCAAAAACTTGTTGAAGAAATCACAACCTTTACGCATCATGATGACACACACAAGGCAGAGAAATTTATGGTTACAGGAAGAGAGGAAAAGTCTTTAGGGACAAGTCAAAGAGTTGAAAGAAAATATGGAGATGATGAAGACAAAATTAGAGAAGAAAGATTTGGAAAGAGGAACTATGGAGAAAACTATTAAAACTGCTCATGAAGAAACTGCTGGTAAATAAGAAGGTAACAAGGGATTATAGACCTTTTTTGTCTTATATTATCACAATTTATATGCAGGTATATTCATGGATCTTTTCAGAGCTCAGATCCTAAGTTTTGTCAAATCTCTAAAAAGTTAGGCAATTCCACAGTGTATGCCAGGCTTGAAGCCCTTTTTTTGTTGCAGAAATTCTGAAGAATTATTTTTGGTTTTAAGGTACTTAAACTGATAGGGACAAAGAGCTTTGAGGGTTGTGTTTAATTGTTTTTTATCACTTAACATCCTCCTATGGCCAATAATAGCAGAGGATTACCACACATCACCTCTTTTGTTTGTGCTACAAAACTAACTACGAAAGTAGCTCAAAACTCTGTTTTGACAACAAGGTTAATTTTGGTGGTTAATTTTGGAAGAAGGAGAAAAGTAAACAGATATTTCAAAATTGTTCTCCATGAGAATAACAAAGAGTATGAGATCAAAATTTTTCTAAGTGGAGATATTTTTTTAAGGATACAGTTCGAAGATACCAGTTTACTATGTTTCCATACCATCAAACTGACAACTCCTTAATAATAGGCAGGGCAGCTTCATGAAGACAGTCATATTATTAATGTTTTGTTGGTGGTCAGCATGGTTGAAATACATGATTCCTTTCGAGAAATATTTGGATCATCTTTAGATTAAATGTAATAAGTAGGTGTTTGATTCATAGTAGGACTCTAACTCCTAATTCGAAAGGTGTCAGTTCTAGTTTCAAAAAATCTAGTTATTGGTTGGATTTGGTGTTAGTAAGAGAGTTTAATGGTCTAGCCACTTGGCAGATTGGATGTAAATGCTAGATGCCTATAAGTAGTAAGTATTTCGATGTGTGCCAGGGTTGAAAAATGTCATTTCAGCAGATTAATTTTGTAAAGTTTTGGATTTACTGATATATATACAAAATTAATACAACTTTTCTTCACCTGAGATTCTTAGTGTATTTCAATGAGTTTATGTCCTATCTTTGAAATGTTTTTCTTCCATAGTTTTAATGCTTATTACTCAGAATTCATGGATTTTCATGCTCTGACTTCATTTAAGTATTAAACTATGGTCAAATGAGTTTTAGGTCCTATCTTTGAAAGGTTTTCTTCAATGTCTTAATGCTTATTACTCAGAATTCATGGTTGTTCTTGCTCTGACTTCCTTTAAGTATTGAGCTATGGTGAATCTCTTTTGATATTTTCTTTTCAATAACTTGATGTCTCATTACTCAAAATTCATGTATTACATGCTCTGACTTCCTTTGAACCTCAAGTTATTGGGATTTTCCTGAATGTGTTACTTTTTCATTGAAATAAATACAAGCCTCAGGTTCCACAAGGAGAGTCGTTGTTATCTTTATCCCTGTCACTGACTCCATAAGCCCAATGGTAGCAAGCATTCATCTTTTCAACCTGCAAAGATACAAAACCAAGACACAATTCATAGAGCTAGCCATCTATCTTTATCATTAATCAATATCATTAACCCTTGAGAGAGCCCTCTTAGGCTGAGGAGGCTAAGCCTCAGTCACAAGATTGGTTTGAAATAGTTACACTAAAGTTGTTTGATCAGCAACCAATCAGGTACGATTTTGGTGATAACACCACACAAGAGCTGATATGCATATATGCACATGCATTCGAGAAGACGAGATCCATGACATATTGAAGGCCTGCCATGACGAACCATGTGGCGGACATTTTGTAGATCGCAGGACAGGGAAAAAAAATACTACAAATGGGCTATTGGCCCACAATTTTTAAGGCTGCAAAGAAATATGTGCAAGCCTAAAATAGTTTCCAAAGAATGGGTCACCCTAGCAAATCCGACGTGATGCCATTGCAGCCACAGTTGGTAGTAGAACCTTTCAAACGATGGGCGTTGGAATTTGTTGGGCCATTCAATCTGCCATACAATCAGAAGGCCTACATACTGGTTTCCACAGATTATGTGACGAAGTGGGTAGAAATAGTGGCTTTTCCAAGAGCTACATAAGTGTTTGTGATCAATTTTATTTTTGAGTTCTTTGTGCGATATAGCTTGCCTAGGGAAGTGATAACTGATGGAGGGGCACAATTTGTAGGAAATAAAATTTCGGCCACTCTACAGAACCACTGTGTCACTCATAAAGTCACCTCTCCCTACCACCCGTAGGCGAACGGGCAGATCGAAAGCACCAATAAAGTCATCAAGACAATTCTTGCTAAAACAGTCTCAACACATCGCCAAGATTGGCCTACTAGACTGCCAAAGGCCTTGTGGGCTTATCGTACAACTTGGAGAAACACTACCGAATATTCTCCGTACCACCTGGTATTTGGAAAGGAACCAAATTCTCCTATTGAATTTGAGATAAAGACTCTGAGAACAACCCAGGAAGTGGGGCTAGATTTGATAGACGCCCAAGTTAAAAGACTTCAATAGATAAACGAATTAGATGAAGCACGGCTACTTGCTCTACAGCGCACTGCAATTATTCAGCAACAATGGGCTAATTGGCACGACAACCTCATCAAAAATAAGATGTTCCAGAAAGGAGATTGGGCACTCCTCTATGATTCCAGATTCCAAGACTTCTTAAGTAAATTACAAACAAGGTGGCTCGGGCCATATGAAATTCAAGAAGTGCACAACAACGGTACCATTACCTTGACTACCATAGATGGATCTGGCTTTTCTTTTCGAGTCAATGGACACCGGGGGTGCCTCTATCATAAACCACTCACAAAAGAGTCTTTCTGCAAGGAAGTGCATGACGATCCCACTATCCAAATTTTAGCTACAGGGAATAATGACTCGGCAACTTCAACTTCATAATAATTTGGTACTTCTTTATTTGAAAATAATGTATATATGCTTCCTACATTTGATTGTAATTTACAGTTTTTTTCATCATTGTATAAAATTATTCCATTTTCTTTCTCTTTTGATTGTTTTTTTTTGCAGTTCAAATCAATTGAACAGATGTTGTTCAATCGACTGAACAATTGTTGTTCAAAGCAAATGACTAACCACATTTTTTCCTTTCGTGTGGTTTTGTTTTTTTGTTGCTCAAACAAATGAATAGTTGTTGTTCAATTGATTTAACAACTGTTGTTTGAACCAAATGAACAGTTGTTTTCAACGCATTTTTTTATTAATATTTTTTTTGTTCAATCCATTGAACAATTGATGTTCAATCGATTGAATAGTTGTTGTTCGATCTAACTGAACATTTTTTTTTTAGCATGTTTTTCTTAAAATAAAATTCATTTCATTCAATCCATTGAACAACTGTTATTCAATCAATTGAACAGCTGTTGTCGAACCAATTGCACAGTTGCATTCTTGTTGTTGTGTGTTTTTACAAAATTTGTTGTTCAAAGTATAAAACTTTTGCCTTTTGTTTTTTGATGATTTCCTTTTAATATCCACTCTTCCTTTACACATTCTTGCCATAAAAAACATTTTATTGAATGAGGAATCTGCACCTAAAGAAGGGAAAAGCAATGATATTACTAATATTATGTTTTTTGAAATTTTGATTGCTATTTTTACTTTGGAAACTGACACGGTTTATATATATATATATATATATATATATATATATATATATATAATGAATGGCTTGATATATCATGTTCAGGCATATTATCACACAATCCATTATCATAGTTGTATGTTGGTTTATATTTTTACACTCTCAAGTGGTAATTCTCTTTTGCATGAGAATATAGGAATAAGGGCATCATTTTTATTAGCATTTTATTTACTTCTTACACCACCCATAAATCTTAAGGAGTTAATGAGCCTCCCTCCATTTATACTAAAAGAATCTATATTTTTATTGGAAAATTTTTAAAAAAAAGAGAGGATAGGGGATCTCATTACGAGCCATCCTCCCATGATCATGAGGATATAACAGGTTACATTCCCACAATGGCCACCACACCAGGGTAGTGACCTTCTCGACAACTAAAACTGCTTGAAGAATAGGAGGTCTCATCACTAGTCGGTCTCATCACTCTGTTAAATCCTCATGAATGTGTTGTCGCTCCTAGAGACAGCCTAGAGTTGCCATAGACCAGTGCCTAGGACATCTTATCATAGCAAGGAGCGCGTAATAATATAACTTGGGTGTCAGCCAAAGGCTCTCCTGCTATCTCTTGTAAAACAAGGAAATTGATTTAAATGGGACCAGAATCTACAGAAACTGTCACATGGAAGGTATAGTTGCAGAGACAAGATGCAAAGCTCCAATATTAAAGCATCAAACAGTTAAGAGACAATTTACTATAAAGAGGCCCGATTCAAGTAATATGCCACAAAAATCAAGTATCAGAAGGAAAGTGGAGTGAAAGAAACATTAAGAAGATACTAGTTAACCCTGAGTTGATACCCAGATACACAACAGAACCATACATGGGCTTATCAATCTAAGAATCCATATATGAAAATGGCGTTTTAAAAGCACCCTCTCAAAGCAACTAATATAGCAGAAAATATGGATGAAATGAACATGGAACAGTATATCATGCCTGAGCCTATTTAAAGCGCTTGACTGATCTTAGTATGGGTATCAACTAGGATAAATCCTTACTGAAAATCAGTGAGCCACTCACATTCCAGTAACATGATACAAGAAGATAGATGAAATAGAAAGAGATGTTATATTAACACATGAGAGAAAGTTACATATTGTGAAATACCAAAGACCAGAATCCTCATTACAGATAGAACTCCTCCTCACTGAGACCCTTCGGGCTCTGAACCTTCATATAAGAGTTTTACAAGATGTATTACAATAAGCCTTTCACTGCACAATTTTCTGATAAAAGTCTGGAACCTTTTCAATGTCTTTCTTATGGGTTATTATAGGAGAAACAGAAAATTCTAGTAGATGAGGTAGGTGAAACATTAAATTTTCCTAATTTGAACAAAATGACGGAAACATTCGCGCCCATGTTGCTCAATTAATATGTTATGATGTAGGTACTCTGAGTCCGGCTCTTATGAAATAAATGCAGTAGGTGCGAATTCCTCCAGGGATAAGATATGAAGAATAAAATATGTAACATTCTGTCCTTTCCTGAGAGAGAAATCTGTTGAAATGGACCTGGAGAGTATTGCTACTCGTGCATTCGTACTCTTCACCTTCCGAATCCCAGATCGGGATTTAAAATCCTCAGTGTCGAACGCCGAATTCATTGATCTTCGACTGATACTCTTCGTATGTGCCATCAATCCTCTATCTGCTCGACCTATTCATTTGAATGATTTCTTGAGGGTTCGACGGATTTTTACCCTGCTTCTTAAATAGCAGTCAAGTCGCAACAGCCTCTCAAGCTTTTCTTCATAAATTTTCCTCTGAAAAGTTGTCCTGTGGAGCGGCCTCGGCCTTTGTAATGGCTACTGCAAATTATGATGATTATCCGTCGCCGGGAACCTGCAAAACCCACAAACCTATTAAAGAAAACCAGACCCGAAGATGATAGACGTGATAGGATTGATGAGAATGGTTGTGCAGACATGGAAAAATGACGAATGGACGGAGGGTGGTGGCGAAGAAAATGCAGCGTTATAGTGGGAGAGGACCATGTTTAAAGTAGGTGAACCGTGATGAGTTCCAAACATAATACGTGGGCTTATGACCTTAGAACAAAAAATATAGGTGGACATGTGATTACATGACAAGAACGCGTGGAATGGTGATGTGGATGCTATGGAGCGGGACCCAGTTAGGAAATCACAATCGCAAAGCAGAGACGGGAGAAGGACGGAGTGGCATAACGTAAACCTCCGATGCGATTGAGGAAGCAGTAATATGAAAAAAATTTAAAAAATGAAATCATAACAAACTCGGGTGAATCAAAGGGAAAACTCTTTATTTAATGGATGAACGGAAGAGTTGAGCGGTGGGGCCCAAAGGGTCAATCGCAATCGAAGATTGGGGCAGATATTAATTGCAATCGCAATAGGGGAAGTGCGACGCGATCGGAGGGGAGGGCAATCGGATCGATCACATCGCAAGTCTTTGCGACGATCAATCGGGAGACCACATATGAGTTAAGCGATTGCGATTGGCGCCTTATAGGTCAGCACTTGGTTTTAAGCTAAGGGCGCATGTGGGGAAGAGGTTGGGACTTGCAGCAAAGGGGCTAAGCCTTAATATTTTCATCGCTGGCCTTTTACAGTGCAATTTGATTTTGAAGGTGGGGAATGTTATATGAGAAAATGATTTTCATAGGCCGTGAGAGAGGACATGGCATGTTAAAACGGGGCTACAGGACGAGAATCTTAATGGGGGATGCTGATATGGTCAACAGAATGTATGACTATCTAGCCACCACACCAGCATAGTGGTCTCTCCACAAAACAAGCAGAGTGTCTACTTTTAAATAGAGGATTATGGCTCATTTTTTGGGTTAAAACAAAAACCTTTTCGAGGTTATGGATGCCTGTTGGAAGCAGTGGCTCTGCTTGTGGTATTGGAGTATTTTTGACAAACAACCGATTATTTTACATGCCCTATCTCGTATTGATCCATTCCTGAAGTGGAATGTATTTTTTGACTAAGTGGTATCATTATAATAACCTATATGCATAATTAACTTTGATTTTGGATGACTTATAGTCATTATTCTGATTTGAGTTATAACAAAATTCATCATAATCTGTCACATGTCATGCTTCCATCATATTATGCCATCAAAATAGAAAATATTTTCACAATAATTTCTCCTCCATTTTTCTCCATTTTTTGTCATTTCCACCTAATGTACATTTGCCATTATTGCCAACCTCTGACTTCTATTCCATGTGCATTCATGATTTTGGCCACCATTCCTCTTTTCTTGTGCTTAAAGGTCATGGGCACCCTTCTCTCATTGGAGGGGGTGTGAATATCTATAATAAACAAGCTTGTGAATTAATTATGAGACTTCGTTCAGATAGGCTGATTGGAAAATAGAATCATTGCATTAACGTCATGTAATCACATTTCTAATATTAAACTATATAAGAGCCGCATGCAATGTTTGTATTTTTTTTTAAATAATAGAGTTGAGAGAAGCGCATGCAGAAGGGTGAAGAAATCAGTTCTAAAAACACAGTAGCTATGGGTGGAAATTATCTTTGCAATGAACCAACAAACTTTCAAGTTACATAATTGTCTCACACTGTTCTCTAGCAATCTGGTTGGATTTCATATCTGGACAAGCTACAATGGTTCAACACTAAGATAGCAATTTAATTCCTGCGGAACCTGCGCGAAGGGCACGCCATAGTTAAAGGAATAATTATACCAGTATCTGAATAAGTAATTAATGAGGTCTCTTGACTTCCAATGGAAGGGAAAAAGTGGACTGATAAACATGTCCTCATACAAGAAGCAATTTCAGTATATCAGGACCCAGATGAGCAATTGGTACGAAAAGGAAAAGGTATGGACCCTACATCCTTGAAGTAGCCCTGGCGAGAACTAGATGTCATCATCCAAAGGTACATCACATGTGACGGACACCAGGATGTGGTAAAGTCTCATCAACTCAAATTGTTAGTTATACTCAAACAAGAGATTTTAGTTAATTTACCTTTTTTCTTCAATTCTATATTACATGACATTGTTTTTTAGATTAGGAAAGATAAAAACCCTCAAGCATTTGTCGGCCATCATGTCCTAATAAAATTGATTATTGTTCATGAGTTAAACAAACATCAGTTAGCATGGGATAGCTTTGTCAATCCTGCCCTACCTGCCCTTGAAGGAAACCCTGATAGAGCAGAAATTGAGTGTCCAAGAACAGACATGCCAATCCCTAAGAAAGCTAAAGGGAATAGAACCTGTGTCGCAACCATAAGTCTAGTAAAACAAAGACGGTATGCAAGAATAAAACATCTGCAAAATACCTCAACATTTCCAGAAGAAACTGGGCCATCCTATACACCCCCTCCGAGCCCTCAGAATGCACCTTTACAGGGTTATGAGGAGGAAATATCTCAAGTATTAGAATAGATGACAGCATCTTGTGAAGCTAGGAGCCCATTTGAACAAATTGAGGAGCAAAGGGATATTTTGAACAAGTCTACCTCTGTTGGCAGTTCTGGTCACACTGAAATCCTACCTTCCTGTTGAAGCCCCGAAAATCGGGTCTACAACAAGGGGGATACCCACCCGGTCCGGACCTTGGTTAGCAGTTCCTTTTCCGTTTGGTGTAGTGGGTCCGACTGGGGATAATGGGACCAGTTTCCCAATATGTGTGTGTGTGTTTGAGATTTGATATTTCTTTTCTAAAAATTCCTAATTAAAATGCTTTTAATCTATTTCTAATCTATTCATATGCAAACTATATTCTAAGAAATATCTGATTCTAAACTAACCCGGGATGTAATCTTTCAATATATGCGATCTAAAAGGATTTCAGATAACAATTGATAATAAAGATCATTCAATTATTATGAGAAAAGAATTCAATAAAGATAAACTATTTCACATAAAAAGTTAGATGAAACAGTTGTGAAAAACATATCGCATATCAAGCTATTCATATATCAAGTACAAATAAATAATTATCACCGTACAAAAATGCCAAATGATAACTCAGATATTCAAACATTAACATATAAACAACTAAACAAAAATATCACTTTTATCATAGAAACAGAAACAGTTAAGAGATAAAAATACCATTTATAACTGGTTCTACTCATGAGCTAGAAGCAATAATGATTTATCTCTTTCTTAATCCAACATCTATCAAGAGTATAGAAATGCAACATCAGTAACAGATATTAGACATAGATATCAATAAACCTCGTTCCATTCATTTATCAAAACCTCCTCTGAGGGTGCAGAAGTGCATGTTTTGAGGATAAGTTTTTGACAAATTTCAGGACCCTTCTCTAAATGCATGAGAAGGGTTTAAATACTAATAACTAAAATCTAAAAATAGTTTATTACAAAAATTTAGGATTCGGTTTAAATGATCGTCCTTTTCCTAGGCAAAAATGTAGTAAAACTAAAACTAAATCTAAAAATAAAGACTATCAATTATCTACTTATGAATTTGATCTTTGATCTTGCAAGCATCCAACATTGTTTTGAGAAGAGGTGGTTGGCCGACTTCAGATTTCAACTGCCCCGAAAAGACAGAATCGGCAAGTGTAGGAGCAATCTTCTCAGCAGAATTAATGATGCAACTAAGCGCACTGCATTGACTGTGGGGTTTTACTAGATATGTCCAGTAAGAATCCCAACTTAATCTTGTCAGTTCTTGAATTGACTTTGCCTTTTCATCAGCCTTTTGCCTCCACTCTGTTTGTAATTTTTGCGCTTGCGGAAGGTGTCCCGGAATAATTTCTGAAATAAAATTAACTTTGTGCAAATTTTCATTTACACAATCAGTAACATTTCCTGCTGCTGTAGCTGCTTCCTCTGCTGCTTTTTCTGCTTCTCTGAGCTGTACATCCCAATTGTTGAAGAGCAGTTCTTTATGATTATCATTGATGATCGGTGCTCCTGCTCTTCTTCCTTCCTCTGTCTTTTTCCATGCCATATAATTAGTAACTCTTTCATTAGTTAAATCATAATCATGTCGTAATTCTATGACATGATTAGTGATCGATTAATAAGAGGATCCAGGAGCATTCTGCAGATATTAGGCATGGTAGAACCAAGTCCTCAGCGCTAGCTGAGCATGCAGAGAAGACGAAGCATCATACTTGTTTGGAAGATGCTAGAGTCCTTGCTAGGGTTGATCATTTCCATCATCGGAAATTTAGGGAGGCGATAGAGATTGAAAAGAGGCCTTGTACTTTGAATAGGGATGATGGATGGAAGGTTAGCAGTTGCTGGATTCCATCTCTTCACTCCTTATAAGGTTCTTTCCTTTCTTTTTCTTTGGTATTTTTATTCTTTTGTTTTTGGTTTTATTATTATTATTCTTTGATTTTATATTTATAAAAATAATTTATTTTTACTCTAGCTTTAATTTTATTTATTAATGTTTTTACCTATTGCTTAATTTATTCATTGATTATATCCTTTATTTTTATTTTATGTTTTTATTAATACTTTTATTTATCAATTTACTTATTTATTAATTGGTTAAAACATTTATTTTTATTTTTATAAATGATAATTCTTTATTTTTAATTTTATTTGTTAAAATTTTAAATAAATAATTAAATAAATAAAATTATTAATGTATTTATTTATTAATTTATTTAGTTATTGATTAAATCCTTTATTTTTAGTCCTAATTAAAAAAATTTAGTTATTAATGTATTTATTTTATTTTGACTTTGATTATTATTTTACTTTTTATTTTATTTGATTTATATTTATTTTTATATTTATATTTATATTTATTTATTTATTTATATTTATTTATTATTTATTATTTATTATTTATTTCTTTATATTTATATATTTTATTTTTGTTTATATATTTATTTATTTATTTATTATTATTATTATTATTTATTTATTTATTTTTATTTTTTTGGTGTCATTTCAGTTTTTAGGTTTGATTTTATATCATTTTAGTTTTGACTAGCGTTTTTAGGGTTGGGTTTGTTATGTTTTCTGTTTTTATTTCTATTTTTATTTTTGACCGTTAAATTTGGGTTTTGACCGTTGCTTCTCTCTTTCTGGTATAAATTGGGTTTGTCAGATCAGCCAATCTTCATTATCCTGATGATGAACTACAGTTGGTAGTTCGAAACACGTCGTTCCTAAAACTCTCATGTGATTATCCGGAAGATTTATATCTAATATGATTAGGGAATTCTATCACTTTCGATGTGTTGTATTGCGAGAGATTTTCTGCATACAGTGTCTATTGCTATGATTTGCTGAACAGAAGAAACGGGACCTCCTAAATAATCTCGAAGCTTAGGGTCATCTTTGTGCTCTTTCGATAATCTATTGTTTCTTTCTTTTATCTGCCAAACATTGATAACCAATTTGTACCTCTAAGCTCAGCCGTAACCTCTCAAGTTTCATTGTGTTTTTAATCGTTAGCATGTGCTTGTTGCAAATTGCTATTTAGCCAGATCTAATCTTCTTTTATTTAATATGGCTTTACCTCAGATGTTTTATCACATAGAGGCACAAGCTCCGTAATCTCGAGATAGTTGGCAAGATTGTGTCAGCTGATTCAGAGATCCTTCCATAGTCTCCCTAATTGTTTCCCGCTCAGAGATTGAGCTCTCTAACTTTCTATTTTTCCTCTGCTTCCTCACTACTGCTTTATACTGCGGGATGTAGAATACATATAGAGGAGGAATGTCCTCTATATTGAGTACAATTTCAGAAGAGGGAGTGATAGGTATATGCTCAGTTTCTGTGATGTTGCCACGTATTTCCGTGCTCAAAATTTTTGTTGTCTGTACAGGGGTCTGTATATTCTATCCTTCCACATTAAGCAATTGATTAAAAGTTTCCCATTCTTTGTCTAATTGAGTCCTGACTGTCAATTTCTGTACATTGAGAGGTGGAAGATTCAACTGTGGAGTGGTAAAAGTCTGTTGTTGTGAAAGCTCTTTTGATTGAGCTATATCTTTCACTGAGCTTTCATCATTATCAATCTTTTTAGAATGCTCAGAAGTCTCTTTGTCAGACTTTGACTTATACTTTTCTATATCTGAGCTGCCACTAAGGATGACACTAGGAGTTGGTTCCCTTGCGGGTTCCAAGCGTAAATTTTCCAAAGGGATAGTAGTTAGTCTTCTCTCTCTGTAAACTTTAAATTCCTGAAATTATTCTGGGGATAACTGTGTTTGAGCTAAATGCAAAACTTCTTTAAATGAACATTTTGTTTGAAACATATCATCAAAAGGATCTTCTTCTCCAGAAAACACTCTTACTTTGATTGCAGTGGTGAGATTTTTGACAACATCATTTGGATCGAATAACCTTCTCGAAAACTTGAACAGTTGTAAGCATGTAATATTTCTTACCTCTTTGAATGCGTGACCAACATCAAACAATGAAAATTTTCCACATGCTACGGGAAATTGTGGCCAAATGCCCTTCTTCTTCTCCTTTAATTCCTTTGTCAAACCTCCTTCACCACAGGTTTGATAAGCAATCTCCCGGGCTACAAGTTTATCCGGAACATACAGGGGTAAAACATGGGGGGAAGCAGAACTTCCAAAAACCCTCACATAAGTAAACAAATCTTCTCCAAACCATCTTGCGACAGGGAGAATGTCGACTTCTGCTTCCGGGGATAACCTTGGAGCATCCTTATTATACAATATTCTGTACAGAGGCAGCATTATGCCATGGAAAATTTTGTAAAAATGAGGAACAAACTTTGATTCCCACAACTCTTTGTGATAGACATGAATAGGCAAGGGATCATGGATTGTCCATTGCCAACCCATCAAAGGGAATTTAGAAACAAAAAAATTGAATCCATAACATAGGCAGATAGATAAAAAGGGGGATAAATCCTCTGGGAAATAGTCTGTTTGGACCGGTAATTGAAAATGGCAGCGGCTAAATTATCAGACAAGATTTTTGCCCAGTCTACAATTATGGCATTAACATCAGCATTTAACAAAGGGAGCCATTCAGGCAACACCATATTTATGTCAGGCTTTCCAAAAAGCCTGCATAACATAGCAGTAGCAAAACAATATGGAGAGGTGAGCGAACCAGTACTGTACATACCGTGTTTTTTTTTCTTCAATGGTTCCTCTCTCTTGGTCCATTCCTTGGTGCATTCCGCCAAATTTGCATTTTCTCTGGCGAATTTCTCCATAAATTGTTTGTTGTAGGTCGCCTGAGGTTCCGGTAAGTGATACATAAGCCTCAAATCTTCTGTAGTGAATGACCCGATGAGTTCTTGTCCTAGAGTTCTAAATTGCATGTCCGAAATATCTGTGTTATCCAGCACCCATTTTATCATATCTGTATACGGAAGAATTCTCGGTCTTGCTGCTATTCTGTGAAGAAATGAACAAGCCAATTCCGTAAGAGACACTTTAGAGGAATTACTTGATCCAGCAGTAGCCGCGACTTCCATTACCCTGGGATTTTCTTCTTCGAGCAGATTGTACATCCCCTCCCAGGTAGTGATACTGGCGTCCTTATTGCAAGCAGTATCCGCATATAGGGAAGCCATCTCTTTGTTTTCAGCACTCGGAACTTTCTCTTTCTTACCCATCATGCTTTGTGAATGCTTTGTATAGTCTTCTGCTCCTTCGCGCCTGCGGTGTTACGAATTAAGTGAGAGTAATGAGATGAGAAAGGTGACGGGATAGTTTTAAATGCTGAAGGTGGATAAAAGCGTGAAACAACCTTTCAATCAAAACAAAATCCTTTTCATCAATGATTAACAATCCATTCATTAATTTTGACATCAAAGTGCATAACGGATATTTATCTATGAAAAGATTTACTTTGGACACCGCGCTAGAAGAATCTGCGATAATGCGATCTGCGATTTGTTGTGCAATATCGCAAAATTGCAATATCGCGGATCGCAATCATCGCAAAACGTAACATCGCAAATCACAATCTAATATTATCACGAAATCGTAATATCGCAACATCGTGGAATCGCAAATTCATAAAATATAACTTCTTAAATAACTTTTCTGCGATATGCGGTTTGCGATAAATACTTTAATGTATAGTTCTTTGGGATCGCGCTATCGCAATATCGCGGAATCGCAATTTTAAAAGATTATGCTTTCACAAAAGATATCCATTTTTTGCGATGAATGCGGTATTTCTATTCAAAGAAATATTATGCTTTGATTTATCATAAACTTAGGTTTATTTTAAATATTTTCAAAGGAACTTCTCTAAGTTAAGATAGTACGTTTTATTTGAGAAAGGAAATAAAAACTAATTAATTTTTTTGGATTTTTTGACTAAGGGTCCCCTCTTATTTAGTATTATTACTAATACTAAATAAGAAGGGGGGTTGTTGCTGGCCACAACATTGGCGATTCACTTGGAAGAACCAGTTATCTCTGCATTTCTTTTGGATCTTCTAAACTTTTAAAAACAGAAAATTTTCCAGAAAATCAAGCTTTATTATAAAAAGACAAAGTAGATTATGCCTTAATCTATAAATGATATTTCATTTCTTCTATATTCAACCTTTGATTATTCACTTCCTCAAGCTATTCCTTGTATTTACATCAGTCATTACTTGGTTAAAAAGATAAAAACAAAGGCTTCCCTATAAATTAGCTTTAAATATGCTCATTTTTCGTAGGTAGAGCCACTGCTGCCAGCAAGCATTTATAGCCTCGACAAGGTTACCTGTTACCCAGCAATGATCCTGTATCCTACTTAGAGAAATATACAATTTTCAAAGAGAAATCCATATTCACACTTATTGCTTTTGCTTTTCTTTTTTATTCTTAAAGAACAATGTCTTGGTTTCGTAGCCAACTCATGACAAAGCAATTCACTTGATTTATAACTTTGCTGAACAAGCTGGCTCGTGATGAGACCCCTTGTCTTTTGATTACAACAATCTTAAGTCATTGCCCTGTTATGGTATGCAGTATTGGCAAAGTCAGCAAGCTATAATATCTATGCTCATGATAAGTCGGCTCGTGATGATACCTCTTACTCTTTAAGTTAAAAAGTGTATCATTGGATAATTCTTTGAACATTGTAATTTTCTAAGCAGGGAGGATATCATTGTTTCCTTAAGATAGCTCTGGACGACAATGGTAGAGTTTTAGAAGGAACTTTTCTATAGAGAAACTTTGTTTTGCTATTGATACCTTTCATTAAATTGATATAAAACAATTTTTTACTAAAAGTTGCCTTTCATCAAAGTTTTCAAAGTTGAAACTAGTATCATTTCAAGATTAAAGTTTTTAACTGTATCTTTGAATAATAATGATCAATATTCTGAAAAGAATTCTATTTATAAAAATGAAGAAACAAAATCTAAATAGAGAATTTATATCTTCTTTGTAAATTCCAAATGTAACCATTAACAACTCGTTTTATTTTGACAATAAAGAAAACTAATATACAAAATAGAAGAATGATCTCCTATGGAAAATATTTTTTGAAAATTTGTCCATTAACAGGTAAAGATTCCCTTTTGCCTGTTAAATCCTATAACATAAAAGTAGATGGACCTATGATTTCTGCAATTTGAAAAGGACCAAGCCACATTCGTTGAAATTTCGTATGTTTTCCTTTTTCCTCATGCGCCTTGTCCCATTTTAAAACAAGATCTCCAACCTGAAAGTCTTTTCTGGTTATCATGTTTGAATCAAAAGAAGATTTTACTAATGCTTGATGATGAGCATGAGTTATTTTGGCTTTTTCTCGTTGTTCTTCTAACTTAATTATTTCCATCTGTCTTAGTTGCAAGGAAGAAGTTGATACTTCATCAATATATTGAACTAAGGCCAGAGAAGGAATTGCTAAATGAGTTGGAAGAACTACTTCTTTCCCATAAACTAAATTAAAGGGAGAAGTACCAATAGAAGCCTTCTGTGTTATTCGATCTGCCCATAAAGCATATATTAAAGACTTATGCCAATTTTTATGATTTTGATCAATGGTTCGCTTAATGATTCTGATTAAGTTTTTATTTGTGGATTCAGCTAACCCATTTCCCTTAAAGATTTATGCCGATTTTTATGATTTTTATCAATGGTTCGCTTAATGATTCTGATTAAATTTTTATTTGTGGATTCAGCTAACCCATTTCCCTATGGATAATAATTGGCAGAATATTTAAGTTTGAAACCTCTCTTGAGTGCAAATTAAGTCATAGCATTACCAGAAAAATATGATGCATTATCAAACATTAAAGCAGAAGGTAAACCAAACTTGGTGATTATGAACTGATCTATAAACTTGATGATATGTTCAGCATTAGCAGTCTTGAGAGGGACTGCTTCTACCCATTTCGTAAAATAATCAGTTGCTGTAATGATATACCTATGTTGTTTAGAAGAATGAGGAACGATCTCACCTATTATGTCCAATCCCCATTGATCAAAAGGATGCTCAATGTTGACTGGTTGTAATGGTAATGATGGTTTCTTTTGTCTTCCAGCTGCAGTTTGAAAAATTTGACATTTCCTTGCATAGTTATGTGAATCTTTGAATAATGTGGGCCAGTAATAGCCTGCACGGAGGATCTTATGTGCAGTCGCATCTTCAGCATAATGTCCACCTGCTAGCCCATCATGAAGTTCCTGCAAGAATTTTTCAGCTTCAAATTTCTCCAGACATCTAAGAAGAACAGAATCATAATTAATTCTAAAAAGAACATCATTTACAAGCTGATATTGTCTAGCCTTCAACCTTAGAGCTCTTTTCTTGGTGTGATCAAGATTTGGATGAGCATATCCATTCTTCAGATAAAATATGATATCAACATCTAATGATTCAACATCTTTTAGGCTTACCTCATATGTTTGTATTTCTTCAGATGGTTTTTCAGAAATAAGTGATGCTCCAACTAGTATTTTGCAAAAACCTTGACCTCTTACAATACTTGCCGGTTTTATTTCTACATCATATTCTTGTAAAGCAGTAACCCAATTGGCTCTTTTCTCACCCACATCTTTTTGGACTAAAAGATTTCTTACCGCTGGAAATGGTACTATGATTTTTGTATGGGTTTTGAGTAGAAAGGGTCTGAAATATTTAATTGCTTTGAAAATAGCATAAGCTTGTTTCTCCACATCTGAATAATTCAATTCAGCTCCCTGTAAATTTGAATTGAAAAAGGCAATTGGAGCTTCTGCTTTTTCTTGATTTGCTTGAGTGAGTATTGCAGCATAAGATTTATCAGAGGCAAATGTATACAAAATAAAAGGATCGGAAAAATTTGGAGTTGCTAAAGATAGAGCATTAATAATTTCTTGTTTGATCAGATTAAATGCCTCATATTCATCTTTGCCCCATTTGAAGTTTGAATCCTTTTTAATCATTGCTTGCAAAGGTGATACAATTCTCGAAAAATATGGCACAAATCTTTTTACAAAATTAATCTGGCCAAGAAAAGATTGCATAACTTTTTTGTTGTGAGGCAAAGATATTTCAGAAATTTCCTTGATTCTATTAGGATCAATATGAATTCCAGATTTTGATACTATAAATCCAAGAATTTTTCCTTCACTTAATGCAAAAAAAGTTTTTTTTTGGATTAAGTGAAATTCCATACCTTTGACAGCGTTGGAAGATTTGCTTCAGATCTCTAAGATGATTGTTTCATTTTTTAGAATATATAGTTATATAATCCAAGTAAATTACCACTGATTTGTTAACTAATCCCTTGAAAGCAATGTCCGTAGCTCTCTGAAATGTGGCACCAACATTGATCAGACCAAAAGGCATCTTTTGATATGCGTAAGTGCCCCATTTGGTTCTGAATGTAGTTTTCAATTGATCATCAGGATGGACCAACATTTGATTGTATCCAGAGAAACCATCTAAGAAAGACATTAATTCTGATCCTGCAACTGCCTGTAATATTTGCTCCATAGGAGGCAAAGGAAAATTATCTTTTTGGCAGACTTTATTAAGATTTCGAAAGTCAATGCAAATTCTAATGTCTCCGTTCTTCTTTCTAACAGGAACCATATTGGAAACCCATTTAGAATGTTGAACGGGAAAAATAATCTTGGCTTTCAATAACTTATTGAGTTCAGATTTGATTTGGTTTTATAGATTGGGGTGGATCTTTCTCAACTTCTGTTGGACAGGTTTTTCATCATTGATCATTGGGATAGTATGTTGGATGATAGAAGTGTCATAAGTTTTCAGTTCATCATAGTTCCAAGCAAAGACATTTTTATATTGTTTCAAAAGACGAACGCATGCTAAATTTTCTTCAAGAGCTAGACCAAGGCCTAGGTTGATATTCTGTGGTTTGGCATCAGTTCCTAGATTTACTAATTCATAATTCAAAGTTGAACTTTGCAATTTTGAATTGGTAGATATTTTAAATCGATCTTTCAAATCATAAAGGTCTTCTAACTTGACTACTGATTTCGGCATAGCATTATTGGTGCTATCTAGGAGCAATTTTTTGTCATGTTGGTCTTCCTCAATTATCTGATTGGTGTAAGATCTTTCAGATGTGAGAAAATTTAAAATATCAGGATAATCATTGAAAATCCTCCAATTGGTAACATTATTAGGAATCGAGGGTCTAAAGATTAATTCAATTGAAAATCGATCAGGACTAAAGTCTTCTGCAGGAATGAGCTTGGAAGCTACATTAGCTAGGAGGTCTGAACTAGCATTTTGAATTCTGGGAATTGATGAAATATTAAATTCTATAAAATGTTCAGTTAGGTCTTGGACTAAAGATTGATAATGCTTTAAATGACCTGATAAACAATGTATATTATTGCGTACCTGTTTAATTACAATTTCCGAATCTACGAAAACTTGTAGATACTTGATGTCTAATCCGATTGCTTTGTATAGTCCTTGGACTAAAGCCTCGTATTCTGCGGTGTTATTAGTGCAATTGAATTCAAGTCTGTAAGTTAGCATAATTTTGTTTCCCTCTGGACTAACCAAAACGAATCCTGCTCCTGCTCCTTCATTAGACTTAGAACCATCAAAAAATAATTTCCAAAACAAAGATTTATTTACAGGGGTATCTACAAAATTAATACATTTAGAACTATCTGTTTGAGAAAATTTTTCTATTTGAGATAAAAAAGAATGTTCTAAATAAGGTGAAGTATGAGAATTTAAATTTCATAAGAAAGAATCAACTGAATAATTGCCAATGATATTACTGTTGTATGCAACTGGTTCATTCTCTCCTTCCAATTCTGTTACTATGTATTTCTGATGTTTTTCTCGTTCAACCTTTATCTGATTTGGTTTACCATTGTAAGGAAGCCACATATGCGACCAATCAGTTGCAAAATATCCATGAAGTTTTTCTGACCAATCTGTGCTAAGAATTAAGCCATAAAATTCTGGAATATCTGCAACTAAAATATCAATGACTTGACATACCTTTGGATTAGATGAAAATCTTATGGTAACCTGATTTAATTCGCCAATCACTTCAACCTGCGATCGATCTAGCTGGACTATGCGCACAACATATTTTTGTGGTTGAATGTTCAACTTTGCACATATTGATTTTGGTATAATATTAGATGAAGCTCCAGAATCCACTAAACAATTAGGCAATTTTTTATTGAAAACTTCATAAGTAAGAAGAAATGGAGGAGTATGAGATCTTGACCTTCCTCCAATTAAAGCGATATTTTCTAGATCAAATTTACTGATCACATTAGCTGGAGGTCTTCCCATCTCGTTGGAAGCTTGAGAAATCATAGGATCGGGCAAAGGTTTTTCTGGTACAGCATGTAATTCTTTCAAAAGTACCTTTTGTTGGTGTTTTAACTTGCTCAATTCATAAAAAGTGATGTTAGCCCTAGTCTTCTTCATGTCTTCTATGATATTATACTCCATTTCATCTATAACAATTAGTGTTCTTGATGGAGTTGATGAATCTGTCTGGACTGGGCTAGTTTGAATTGCTTTAGATGTCGTTTTCTTGGGTTCAATTTTATCTTTATTCAATGAACTTGTGCTCTTTGACTTAGGAGTAGATTGAGGAGTATCAAGTTGATTTCTACTTCGAGTGCTAACTGGGGATGCTTCTTGATCTTCCTCATCTGGGAGGATGAAATCCCACATACCTTGTACTTCTACAACTTTTTCTTCATCAGTAGTTTCCTCTTCTTCTTCTTCTGATTCAGCATTAGTTATAGCATTTGGTGGCTTTGGATCAGTTGAAGGGTTTCTTCTAAAAGGCTTAAAAGATTTTTTAGAAGATGTTTCTGCCACTTGTTTCTTAATGTCAACCATTTCATTAGACATGGTTTTCAAAACTTTTTGCAGTCCTTCTAACTCAAATGGATCTTTTAATTGCTTTTTCTCGGGATCTTCCTTAAAAGTGACTTTCTTGGATTTTCGTTCTTCTATCACATTTTTCTTGTCTAAAGCAATGATACGCTTTTCTACCGCTATTATCTCCTTCATGTTTTCTGCTAAAGTTGGTTTGTTAGCCCTATCAACAAAGATTGCTATGTTTGATGGTAAAGCAGAAATGTACCATTCACTACGCACCTCTTCGCTAGGCTTGGAAGCAGTAGGAATTTTGTTTAACAATTTATTGAAACGTGAATTGAAATCCTTAACAAGTTCCTTTGAGTCAGATCTAAGATTAGACATATCATTGATCAATGTTGCTGTAGACCTGTCATCACCAAATTTAGTCAAAAATCGATCTTGAAAGATATCCCAACTAGTGATGGATCCAGATGGTAATGAAAAATACCATGATCCAGCTGCTCCTTTTAGAGTATAAGGGAAAAGTCGGACAACAACATCTTCATTAATCACTCCATTGAGATTTATAAACAACATAAATTTTTTTATATGTTCCTCTGCTAACATGCCTGCTTCAGGATTAAACTTAGGCAACTATTTTTTAGGATAGGCTGGTAATTGAATCAAGGGTGCAGGCATTAAGACTGCCCCTATATTATTCCATGGCATTTGGGCCATCGTTGAACTACTAATAGAGGAAAGTGTAGAAGATGATGTCTGTGATTGGGAGGATGAAGATATTATAAATATAGATGATTGAGAAGGTGATGTAGAAGTTCCAGTGGAATGAGGGACGATATTCTGAAGTGGAGGGGTGGACGGTTGACTTCGTGGTGAAGAGTTTGAGATGGACGATGATGAGGAAAGAGTCTCGCTGTCAGACCCTTTAGGTGATTTCGTTGCTCTTTTCCTTGTAGGTAGAGGTAACTCGGTTGGCTGAATGCCAAGTTTTTCACTCTGTAATCTGGTAAAAGGATGAGCAGGGTTATATTGAGAAGTTATACTGCCTTGAGATTTATCAGATCGTTGAGGTGATATTGAAAATTGTTGAAGTTTATGAATCAAATATTCGACTTCAGGAGGTTCAATAGCAGATTCTTCTGAAAAGTCAGGGTTTGTAGCAGTGTATGTTCTTCTTGTGACTTCTGGCTCTAGATTTACAATTTCTGAGTGTGATGGAGAATTCGGGGGAGATGGTGAGGGTGTTTTACTCTCAGAATTGTATTTAGATTTAGATTTACTTTCCATTCATAGTTCATGGCCCTCCTTCTAGTGCCAAATATGTTGAAGCCCCGAAAATCGGGTCTACAACAAGGGGGATACCCACCTGGTTCGGACCTTGGTTAGCAGCTCCTTTTTCGTTTGGTGTAGTGGGTCTGACTGGGGATAATGGGACCAATTTCCCAATTTGTGTGTGTGTGTCGAGAATAGATATTTCATTTCTAAAAAGGTTCCTAAGTGAAGTGATTTTATTCTACTTCTAATCTAATCATATGCAAATTGTATTCTAATTTAAACAGGAATATCTAATTCTAAACTAAACCCGGGATAAGATCTTGTTTATGCGATCTAAAATGATTTCGAATAACAATCGGTAATAAAGATCATTCAATTGCTATAAGAAAATAATTCAATAAAGATAACCACTTCATATAAAAATTTAGATGAAACAGTTGTGAAAAACATATCGCATAATAAGCTATTCATACATTAAGCATAAACAAATAGTCATCACCGTACAAAAGTGCCAAATGATAATTGAAGCATTCAAGCATCAATATATAAATAACTGAACATAAATATCACTTTTAACATAGAAGCAGAAAAAGTTAAGAGATAAAAGTACCATTTATAACTGGTTCTACTCATGAGCTAGAAGCAATAATGATTTATCTCCTCCTAATCCAACATCTACTAAGAGTACAGAAATGCAACATCAGTAGCAGATATTAGACACAGATATCAATAAATCTCATTCCATTCATTCATCAAAACCTCCTCCGAGGGTGCAGAAGTGCATGTTCTGAGGATAAGTTTTTGACAAATTTCTGGACCCTTCTCTAAATGCATGAGAAGGGTTTAAATACTAATAACTAAATCTAATTATAGTTTATTACAAAAATTTAGGATTCGGTTTAAATGACCATCCTTTTTCTAGGCAAAAATAAAGTAAAACTAACACTAAATCTAAAACTAAAATTAACAACTAACTACTTGTGAATTTGGTCTTTGAATTTGCAAGCATCCATCATCGATTTGAGAAGAGGGGGCTGGCCGACTTCAGATTTCAATTGTCTCGAAAAGACGGAATCAACAAGTGTGGGCGCGATCTTCTCAACAGAATTAATGATGCAATTAAGAGTACTGCATTGACTGTGTGGTTTTACTAGACACATCCAGTAAGAATCCCAGTTTAATTTTGTCAATTCTTGAATTGATTTTGCCTTCTCTTCAACTTTCTGTTTCCAGTCTGTTTGCAATTGTTGTGCTTGTGGTAGGTATCCCGGAATGGTTTCTGAAATTAAATTAACCTTGTGCAAATTATCATTTACACAATCAGTAATGTTGCTCGTCACTGTAGCTGCTTCCTCTGCTGCGTTTTTTGCCTCTCTGATCTGTGCATCCCATTTATTGAAGAGCATTTATTTATGGCTGTCATTGATAATTGGTGCTCCTACTCTTTTTCCTTCCTCTGTCTTTTGCCATGCCAAATAATTAGTAACTCTTTCATTAGTTAAATCATAATCATGTCATAATTCTACGACATGATTAGTGATTTTATCACTTTCTTGACAAAAAGAGTTCCACTGTGAAATATTTTGGCATAATATATCTTGTTGTTGCAGCAGTTGATTATTCAAAGAAATAGATTCTGAAATAAACTTTGTAATCTTGGGGTCTTCTTTATGCGTTTCTTGCATAATCTGTATTTTTTTTTCTTTTTCGGCCAAGCTTTTCTGATACCCGATCTTCATTTGCTGAAACTCTTGCTGTAACTTTTCAAATTTCATCTGTGCTTCACTGTTGGCATGTGCTTGTTGCAATTGTTGTTGCAGAACTTGTATCTGATCCTCTTTTTCATTTAATAACAGCCTTACCTCAGATGCTTTGTCAATAGTTGCGGAGGCATAAGCTCCTGTTATCTGAGATAATTTAGTAAGATTTTCAGTGGGATCTGTAGTAGGATCTTTCCATAAAACATCCAATTGTTCTGCATCAGTAGAGAGCGCACTTTCTAATTTTCTCTTCTTTCTTTGCTTCCTTACTACTGCTTTATGTTGAGGGCTATAAAATATATCCAGAGGAGGAATTTCCTCTATTTTAAGTACAAGCTCGGCAGAGGGAGTAATGGGTATATGTTCTGTTTCTGTGACATTGCCACTTATTTCTGTAACCAAACCTTTTGCTGTCTGTACAGGAGTTTGTATGTTCTGTCCTTCAACATTAATCAAATCATTAAATGTTTCCCATTCTTTATCTAACTGAGTGCTGATGGATGGTTTCTGTACATTAAGAGGTGGAAGATTCAACTATGGAGTGGTTGAAGTCTGTTGTTGTGAAAGCTCTTTTGATTGAGCTGTATCCTTCACTGAGCCTTCACTTTTATCATTATCATATTTTTTAGAACGTTCAGAAGTTTCTTTGCCAGACTTTGACTTAGACTTTTCTGTATCTGATCTGTCACTGAGACTGACACTAGGAGTTGGTTCCCTTGCGGGTTCCAAGCGCAAATTATCCAAAGGAATAGTGGTCAATATTCTTTCTCTGTATATTTTAAACTCTTGAAATTCTTCCGGGGAGAACCGTTTTTGAGCTAAATGCAAAATTTCTTTAAATGAACATTTTTATTGAAACATATCATCAAAAAGATCTTATTCTCCAGAAAATACTCTTACTTTGATTGCAGTGGTGAAATCCTTGACAACACCATATGGATCAAATAGCCTTCTCGGAAACTTAAACAATTTTAAACATGTAATATTGTTTACTTCCTTAAATGCATGACCAACATCAAATAATGAAAATGCTCCGCAGGACACAGGAAATTGTGGCCAGATGGCTTTCCTTTTATCCTTTAATTATTTTGTCAAACCTCCCTCTCCACAGGTTTGATATGCAATTTCCCGAGCTATGAGTTTATCCGGAACATACAAGGGTAAAATATGAGGAGAAGCAAAGCTTCCAAAAACCCTCACATAAGTAAACAATTCTTCTCCAAACCATCTTGCGACAGGGAGAATGTCTACTTCTGCTTCAGGGGAAAACCTTGGGGCATTCTTATTATACAACAATCTATACAGTGGCAACATTATGCCATGGAAAATTTTATAAAAATGAGGGACAAATTTTGATTCCCACAACTCTTTGTGATAGACATGAATGGGCAAGGGATCCTGAATTGTCCATTGCCAACCCATTAAAGGGAACTTAGAAACAAAGCAGATTGAATCCATAACATAGGCAGATAGATAAAAAGGAGGATAAATCCTCTGAGACACAGTCCGTTTAGACCGGTAATTGAAAATAGTCATGGCTAAGTTATCAGACAATATTTTGGCCTAGTCTACAATGGTGGTGTTAACAACAGCATTCAATAAGGGAAGCCATTCAGGAAAAATCTTATTAATGTCAGACTTTCCAAAAAGCCTGCATAACATAGCAGCATAAAAACAATATGGAGAGGTGAGTGAACTGGTACTGTACATACTGTGTTTATCTTTCTTCAGTGGTTCATCTCTTTTGGTCCATTCTTTAGTGCATTCTGCCAAATTTGCATTTTCCTTGGCAAATTTCTCCATAAATTGTTTGTTGTAAGTTGCCTGAGGCTCTGGAAAATGATACATAAGCCTCAAATATTCTGGAGTAAACGACCCGATGAGTTCTTGACCTGGAGTTTTGAAGTGTCTGTCTGTGATATCAGTGCTATCCAGCACCCATTTGACCATATCTATATATGGAAGAATTCTTAGTCTTGCTGCTATCCGGTGTAGAAATGAACAAGCCAGTTCTGTAAGAGATGCTTCAGAAGAATTACTTGAGCCAGCAGTAGCTGAAACATCCATTACCCTTGGGTTTTCTTCTTCAAGAAAACTAAACATACCCTCCCAGGTGGTGATACCAGCATCCTTGTTGCAAGCAGTGTCTGCGTATAAGGAAGCCATCTCTTTATTTTCAGAACTCGCAGCTTTCTCTTTCTTTCCAGAACTCGGAGTTTTCTCTTTCTTTCCCATAATGCTCTGAAAATTGCTTTGTATAGTTTCCTGTTCTTTGCGCCTGCAGTTTTACGAATTAAGTGAGAATAATGACATGATAAAGGTGACGGGATAGTTTTAAATGTCGAAGGCGCATGAAATATATTATTTAATCATGAAATAACCCTTCTATCAAAACAAAATCCTTTTTCATTAATAATTGACAATCCATTCATTAACTTGAAATTAAGGCGCATAACGGGTCTCAATTTACGAAAAGATTTTCTTCATACAACGAGCTTTCAGAATGTGCGATATTGTGATTTGCGATTTGCTTTGCAATATCGCAAAATCGCAATATCGCTAATCGCATTATCGAAAATCAAAAAATCCGCGTCATCGCCATATCACAAATTGGAACTTTCTGAAATCGCAATCTCTTAACATCGCGAAGTCGCAATATCGCGAAATCGCAATATCGCAAAATGTATCATGTGAAAAATATCTGTTAATACGTTTTCTGTGATATGCGATTTGCGATAATTATTTTAGTGTGATTGTCATTGGATCGCACTATCGCAATTTCAAAGATTCTGCTTTGCTTAAGATATATTCTACTTTTTGTGATGAATGCGATGTTTCCTTCAAAGAGAGATTTTATTCTAGTCTATCATAAACTTAAGTTTAGTTTAAAGATTTTTCAAAGAAATTTCTTTAAGTCCATGATAGTAAGTTTTATTGAAAAATGAAAACAAACACCAATAATTTTTTTTTTTTGGATTTTTAAACTAAGGGTCCCCACTTATTTAGTATTATTACTAATTTTAAATAAGAATGGGGGTTGTTGCTGGCCACAATAGGTAGGAAGGGAAAAGTTTGTATGGGGGCAACCAAGGACAAGGTCACTCCAACAAATCCTGCCCCTCCTTGGCCACCTAAACGCACTATCCAGTGTGCTTTATGTGATATTTTTGGTCATGCCACCCATACTTGTCCAGAGATGCCTCACCTTAAGTCCATGGTCAATGAGACGTTTTCGGAGCTTGATATCCCCGAGGTTTATGTCACTATACCTGATTCAATCCCGAAACTAAGAACTTTGCGCACCAATCACCCCTGTGCTTTGTGCGACTTCCATGGCCATTACACTCACCTCTGCCCCCACCTTGAAGAGTATCACTCCTCCTTGGAAGCCTTCCACCAAATCAATGCCAAGCATGGAAAGTTCACCTCTCACTTGTCTGCAAGTTCTGCTCTAGCAGAACCAGAGGATCGGCCTGATCCCATTGACATTCCACCTCCTGATGTCAAGATGATGGAGCCCGCGGCCCACATTTTCTACCTATCATCATCCATGAGACCCTTGGTAGAAGTCCCTTTGGAGGCTTTTCCCTGACATGTTGCCTGACCTCCCTTCAGCGATTACCTTGGGCTCAACTTCGATAGATCCTTTATCTGCTTACTCTTCTGTCAGCCCCCGTGACTTTGTGCATGTGAGTCTCTCTTCACATGATAATGAGTTAGGCAGTTCTACTGTGTCAGGAGGTCTCTCTTCCTCCAGTCACCCCATCTTTCATTCTGATGAAGACATTATGGAAGCTATGACTTTACATGACATTCCATGGGAATATATGCACCACCACGCATACTTCCTCCCACAGCAGTCTTATGACCAATATGCTGTGGAAACTAAAGACTTCATTCCTTATGAGGTCGATTGGTTTAGAAATCCCATCCCTGCACCTGATGCTTTCGAAGAAGGAAATATGGCCAATATCTCTCCTACCATTAAAATTGATATTTCTGACAAACCAAAGATAGAATAAAATATCACCTTGGGCACCAATTGCACCCCGAAAGAAGTTGAGGCTTACACCAAGCTATTCAAATAATTCCATGATATTTTTGCCTGGTCTTATTTAGAAATTCCTGGACTTGATCCTGCCATTGTTGAATGCCATATAGATACATGGCCTGATGCCAATCTTGTCTGTCAAAAGATGAGACCCATTAATCCTTCCCGAAGAGAAGCTGTCAAAGCCGAAATAGATAAGCTCAAGCAGGATGGCTTTATCTATCCCATTGAATACACCACTTGGGTGTCTAACCCGGTTCCTATTCTCAAGAAATAAGGCACCATTCGTGTTTGCACTGAGTTTCACGATCTGAACAAAGCTTGTCCCAAATACAATTTCCCCACACCATTCATTGACCAAATCATTGATGAGTGTGCAGGGTACGAGGTTCTATCCTTTATGGATGGTTTCTTTGGGTACAACCAAATTGTTATCCGTCGTGCTGATCAACTCAAAACCGCGTTCATTAGTCCGTGGGGAACCTTTGCCTATCGAGTCATGCCATTTGGCCTTAAAAACGTAGGAGCCACTTTTTAGCGGGCTATGTATTACTATTTTCATGACCTGGCTCATATTATCCTTGCTTATTTAGCCGACCTTACTGCACGTTCTAAACATCGGGTGCAACACCTCCACGATCTGCGTACTGTCTTTCTCCGATGTCACAAGTATAATATCTTCCTTAACCCGCTGAAGTGTGTCTTTTGTGTGCCTGCCGACTGTCTTCTAGGCTTCATTATGTCTAAAGATGGTATCACGCTTGACCCATTAAAATTTCACACCATCCTTGAGCTTCCTATCCCCCGCACTTTACACCAGTTAGAAAGCCTCCAAGGCAAAGCTAATTTCCTTTGCCAGTTCGTACCTGACTATGCCACCACCGCACATGGGTTCCTTAGACTTCTCTACTCTAATATCCCTTTTATATGGGATGCCCATGCTCAAAATTCTTTTGATGCCATGAAGCATGCTCTCACATCTACTCCCTTGATTTGTCCCCCTAAATTTGATAGGGATTTCATCCTGTATATCTCCACTTCCACCCACTCGATCGCTAGAGTCCTTATTCAGGAAGATGACAACAGAATTGAGCATGTTATCTATTATGTCAGTAAGAACCTAGTAAGACCTCTTGTATCCTACTCACGCTAAGAGAAATTAGCACTGGGTGTCGTGTTCTCAGTCCAGAAACTTCGTCATTACATCCTCATGCGTTCCACCAAGGTCGTGACTAATTCCAACCCCATGGCCTTCCTATTGAGTCGTCGAATCATCAGTGGGAAGTACACCCATTGGATCGTGATCCTCCAGGAATTCGATCTTGAATTTGTCACACCAAAAAGTAAGAAAGGTTTAGCCCTTGTTGAACTCATTTCCGAACTACCTACAGGTATGTAGGATCCTCCAGTTAATGATAATTTCCCCGATGAACACTTATTTTCCATTACCACCGATGAAACCTGGTATGAGGACATCCTCACTTATTTGCAAACTCAAAAGTTTTCCCTCCATCTTGATTGTGATGCTCGACGATGTATCCAACACCAGAACCCTCGCTACCTTCTTATCAGTGACGACCTTTATCGTCACGGTGTAGATTCTGTCCTTCGTCATTGTCTCAAACACACTGAAGTAGAACAAGTCCTCAATGCCTGTCATAGCGGTGCTTGCAGTGGCCACCTCTCTAGTCTAGCCACTGCCCAGAAAATCATGCGCACTGGGTACTTTTGGCCTTCTCTCTTTGGTGATTGCATTGAGGCAGTGAAACACTATCCCAATTGCCAACATTTTTCCCCTAAGGCACGAGCCCCTTCAGCTCCCCTCCATCCTGTCATCTCAGTTGGTCCCTTCTATAAGTTGGCCATAGACTTTATGGAGTGTCGACTGTCATCGGCTGGTAACCATACTATATCATCATGGTAGTTGACTATTTCACCAAATGGGCTGAGGCCATGCCAACGTTTAACAACACGGCAGCTACCACAGCCCTATTTTTCTTCAACCACGTAATCGCTCGATTCAGAGTTCCGAAACAATTGGTCTCTGACCATGGCCAAAATTTTGAAGATGAGATATGGCAAGAGCTATCCTCACTGTTGGGCTTTGAGCACTAATATTCCTCCTCTTATTACCCCCAAGGTAATGGCCAAGTTGAAGCAGTCAATAAAATTCTTAAAACTATGCTTCAACGGATGATGGATAAGCACAAAACCAACTGGCACCTTATGCTCTTCCCTGCTTTGTGGGCCTATTGAACTTCTGTTAAAATCGCCACCGGGTTTACTCCTTTCCACCTCGTTTTTGGAGAGGAGGCAGTCTTACCGATCGAGTGTGAAATCCCTTCCCTTCATCTAGCCGTAGAACTTCTCCCTGGCACCCAACCTTTAGAACAATGACTTATCATGCTTGAGCGTGCTTTTGAAGATCGTCGTGTTGCCTTGCAAACCCTTGAGGCAACTATGAAACGCACCAAAGCTCAATATGATCGAAAATTCCACCCTCGTACTTTTCACGAAGGCGATCTTGTTCTGGTGTATGACCAAGCCCATGATGTACTTGGTCATGGGAAGTTTGACTCATTATGGCTAGGACCTTACATCATCAGTAAGGATATAGGTCAGGGAGCATATCTATTAGAGGACTTCGAAGGCCATCCCCTTCCTAATCCTCGTAATGCACTTTATCTGAAGAAATATTACCCTTAGCATTCCCTTCTGGGAAGGCACGTTTTATTTTCTTTAGGTAGCTAGCTCATGATTTTTGTGATTTGATACTCCACCAAGACACATTTTGTCCAAGAAGAGTCACTTCACCCCTTCTCAAAATCGAATTTCTTCACTTGCAACAATCGTACTAGGGGCACCACTTTGTCTCCATACTTGTCCACGTCATGTTGACTTTCGTCATGAGTCACCATCTTATACTCATGTTTTTATGGTCCCCATTGGACCTTTTCTGTGTGGCAGCACCATCGAGTTGCCCTTGTTTAGAACATCCATGTCGAGTCATCATTGCATTTATGGAGTCTATCCCGAGTCCTATTGTATCCCACATAGTCCTCCATTCTTCATTGCTTGGTTCCTCTCTCGTGTTGCACATCATGGCCTTTAGTCCCATTGTCCCATATCCCTCATGATATTGTGTCAGTCGCTACCAGGTCATCCATGCCCTCTATGTTCTAACAAGGGAAGTCGTCCATATGCTACTCAGTAACCCCCATTTTTCATCATCACCCCTGGTGTCTGTCTGTCAGTCGTTCTATTATTTTCTCTCATGCCTTAGTTGAGGACCTCTTATTGCCTCACCTATGGTGGACCTCCTTTTGTCGACATTAGATCATTTATTCCAGAAGACATGTCTAGAGGGTGGTGTACCTTGGTTCTAGCTTCCACTCTTGTTCGGTGCCTCGGATCAGGCAAAGGGACTCCTTCTAGCCTTTTGACTTGATTGTTTCTCAACTCCAACTCCTTTTTAGCATGATCAAGATCCATATACTTGATGGTTCAGTGATGCAGCAGATTGGACTGGTGATTCACGGGTGTGTGTGAGATGTTTCAACCCTCATGAGGGGGTGGCCCTACAAGTATCCCCCCACATTCCCAAATGACTTCTTCACTCCAACCTTCGATGCAACTCCATATATTTGATGATTTTGGCCTCAGCCGCTTGCAGCACCTTCTTAATTGCATGTATCAGTTAAATTTTCAGAGCCCTTTCCTGTTTACAGGGGCATCTGGGTTGTTTTTGTATCTCATATACTCAGATATTATTGTATAATTCCTGGCTATTATCCCAGGCACAATATGTATGTGAGATTCAATATCATGTTATTTACCTGGCTCATGTTTATGCCAATATTTATTATAGTGGCCAGTCCCGTGGTTTTCTGGACGCCTTATTTTTTGTACTATTGCCTCGACGAACATAGGTATGCCTCCCCCACCGCCTATAGAAAATACTCCCTTTCAAAAGATACTTGTCGCACCTGTAAGTCTCGCCTCCTCAGGGTCTAGTCCTTTCAGCACTTTGGTCTACCTTATACTTCTCTCTCTTTGATTCCCCCTTTGGTGTCTAGTGATTGAGTTCTCACAACATACTTCAATCATATGATTAGCTCCAAACGCTCGCACGCTGGGGGGAAATCTGTTACTCCATTTTTTGGTCATCTAACCTATTATCATTATATGGATCCAAGTACACCATGTAAGACCAATTTTACCCTAAGTAAAATTACTTTCACTATAAAAATAACTTAGTAAACCACCTTTATTAAGTTGTTTATGGTCTAAACAAGAAACCCCATGAGGAAATATTAAATAAATCTACATTTGTTTGATTTTCCTCAAGGAATAATTAATTAAACAACAATTTGATTAATATTCCTGGTTATATTTAACCCAAAACAAGGAAATTAAATAAATAATTATTTATCTTATTATTTCCTAAAGAATAGTTATTTAAACCTTATTTAAATAATATTCTTTGTTAAATATGACTAAATCACCCATAAATAATTAAATAAATCATTATTTATTTGATTACTACTCAACCACATCCTTAAAATGATAAATAAATCATTTATTTATTTATTATTTATAAATAAAGGGATTTAACCCAAGTCAAATTCCTTTTCCCTCCAACAAATATAATAAAATGTTCCATAAAAGTTGGATCTTGATTTGGTTAATAATATTTTAATTATGCACCAATATCTAGACTAACTGAATATTTGGTTATAAATAGAAGGGTTTTTCCATTCATTTACCACCTTTTGTTGCCTAAAGATCACTTTGGATCTATACTTTTGGTCTAACTATTGATCCACCATTATAGTCATATTTTGCTACCATTTTTGTCTGGGTTTTCTACACCATCAAGAGAGAGGAATTTTAGATATGAAGTGCTGAGGACTTACAATAACCCATCCCATTGAGGAGAACTGGGAACACCCTCCTGTGTTTTCCTCCTAGGTACCCCTAATACAAAATTCATTCAACATATTCTTGTCTTGTCTATTGGATGCATGGAGCAAATCTTGTTTTTTCTACTGTTTAATGTATTTTAATGCATAGATCTAGATTTTTGCAACATTTATCTTGATCACCTAACTGCAGATCTGAAGATATTGACAACCATCTTTGCTATTAGCGTTGTTGTCATGCACAACTAAAGTGGTCTTTTCTCGTACGCTTGGAATTAAGATTCATACTAACAACTGTCTTACTCTATTTCTCTTCAATCCAGTCTTATGTCAAAACACATCTATTCTGCATTCTATCTTCGCAAAATTGTGTTCTAAATTAGTATATTGAGTGTGTTTTTAAAAACAATTCACAACTAAACTTAACACTTTCCCTCATGCATTCGAATTGCACTTCTATGTTTTCTGTTTTGCATTAAAACTCTGAAGGAGGATGTGTCAATATTACCTTCTCTTATGCGCTTGATAATTTATGACTTCTCTCTGATTTTGTGATCTTCTTCAGTTGAACTGGAGTTTTTAAATCCATACAAATCCATACAAATCCTCTCTTTTACACACTCATTCAAAAATAAAATTCGTGACTAACTAATGGTAGAGAATTTGTAAAACTTTGTCAACACATTTTTAAACTATTTGAATGCGAATTTGTTTGCATGATAGGCTTGCAAGTTGAAATAAATACACTCCTTCTTTAACTCAGGGTTTGAATGATTGATACAATCCCGAAATTTATAAACACAATCAGATCTTATCTATTCAGAGAATTCCACTTTTCGTTGGATGGGACCGTTGATTTTTTTCAGAATTCTGGCCGTAAATGCTTCTTATTACTCCAATTTCCCTTGCTCACTATATCTCTAGCTTCTCCTTCTGCGTTTTCTCCTCTCGGACTTCACACTTATCTCTCCTTTGCGTTTTTTACAGTGGTTACATACAACAGGATGTGCTTGAATACACACTCCTTCTTCTTTATTGAGCCTTTCAATGGCAATGATGGTGACTATCTCCTTCCAGCAATGACTCTGAGTTTTGAAAATGGCTGAAATGGCTTTCTACAAGAGAAAAAATTCCTACAAAAGAGCGGAAATGGGTTTGTTTTGTTTACATAGTGTTTTTTTTTTTTTGAATTTCTGAATTGTTCATTGACTCTTTGACCTGGCATGCACGTTCCTCCTTTGACTGTCGTGCCTGTCCTTCTGTATTACTTTCACATTTCATGTTTATGGTTTGCACATTTGAATGCCTGCAATATTAATCATGCTCTGCCTGCATGTTATCGTGCTCCATCATTCATGTTCGCATGCATGCGTTGCATTTCTCATACCTTGTATGCACCATCATTCCCATACTGTGCTTGTATTTATTTATGATTTGTTTTGCATGCCATCATATCCATGCATACTTGTATGTGCCATCATTTCCACTGCATTCGTGGTTTATCATTGCACTACCATACCATCACTACCATTTCATTCGTGGTTTTGTATTATGTTTGCGCTCACTATTTCATTTTAAATTGCGCCATATAATTTTAAACTTTGGTTTTGATTTTTAATTTTAAAAATTTACTAATGTAATAGTCAAGTTTTTAAAATTAATGTAGAATGCTAACCTTTGCTTTATGGTTTTTGTAGGTCTAAAAAATTCTTCTTATGGGTTAAACTTGTGACCTATTGTTTATCATTCGTTTTATTAAGAAATACATATGGTAGGATATGGGTAGTGATATGAAATATTTCAAATGGTAATATATGGATAAATGATAAAATGTGGGTAGGGAATATGAAATGTGGGTAAAATATGGAATGTAATGTAATGTAGGTAAAAAAATGAAATGTAATGTAGGTAAAAGATGCATTAACTAGTATTTAAATTAGTTTATCAATCCTAGACTATTTTTGAAAAATATGAAAATTTAAGAGAAAAAAAAATTTACTCACTGTACAAATGTACTCCTTGGTCAACATTTGATGATGATCGACATTGATGATGGTCGACATTGCTTTTGACAGTTCTTGTAGACTTGATAGGATTTTTATTTATTTTTGCATCTGATTTTCTTTTGAATAATTACCATTCAGGTACATGTTGACATCTGCTATGGTCTTTTCAGGTCCCTACTTGATACATTAAATTTTTAGGTCCCTTTTTTGGCGAAATGATATTCAGGTCCCTTTCTGGCGCAATGATATTCAGGTCCCTTTGTGACATAATAAAGTTCAGATCCCTTTCTGGTGTAATTTTGCAATAATGTTCCATAATTGAGAATCTCTTTTGTCGCATTCAGCTGCTGAAAACTATTTTCATAGTTTTTTTTATTTCACACCTTCCCCCAAACTGATATTCTGACTTGTCCTCAAGTCTGAAAAATTTGGAGGCTAAATTTGCAAAAGTGAAACTAAAGTAAGCGGAAAATAGAATTCAGATTGGCCAAACAAGTTGGTTTTCCAATGGGAATTCAAGTTTGTATTGTGCCAGTTTCCTGGATTTTCACAACCAAACATTTTTTTTATTATTATTTTTTTTTATTCTTATGCATCTTATACTGGAGTTTTGGAAAGCATATTACTATGTTGTCCCAGTATTTCCAGATTAGAATCCATGGAGAATTTTCTTAGAAAATCCTCTTTGTCTATAGGCTTATGATAAATTTTTAGCCTATGTCCATTGACCACAAACGATACAGATGATTCATCAATTGTTTTGATTTTGACTGCTCCATTATCGAAGATTTCTTCAATCTCATATGGCCCGAGCCAATGAGTCGTAAATTTGGCTTTGAAATCTTTGAATTTGGAATTGAACGAGAGTACCAAATATCCTTTCTGAAAGACTTTATTTTTCATAAATCGATCATGCCATTTAATCCATTGTTCTTGGGCTAGAGTAGTATTTTCAACTGCTTATTGTTGAATTTCATCTAGTTTGTTTAACTACATAATCCTTTCTTGTTGTGCTTGTGACAAGTCCATCGCTAACTCTGCTGCTAGCTTGTATATTTGTATTTGAAATTCAATTGGTAATAGAACTTCTTTTCCATATACTAACTGATATGGACTGAAACTAGTAGTATCTCTCCAAGTTATTCTATATGCCCATAATGCATCTTTCAATTTATCTGACCAATCTTTTCTGTTCATGTTCACTTTTTTTGTCATAATACTTTCCAGAACTTTGTTTGTATATTCCACTTGTCCATTTGCTTGAGGATGATATGGAGTGTATTTTTTGTGTTTTATTTGGAAATTCTTTGTAATTTCTTGAACAAGTTTTGATGTAACTGTTTCTTCTATTGCCCGTATTACTGCCTTGGCCTCCACCCATTTAGTCACATAATCTATACATACAAGAATGTATTTCTTTCCATTGGATGGAGGATTGATTAGTCCCACAAAATATAAAGCCCATTGTTCAAATGGTTCAATAAGTACTTGTGGCTTTAATGGCATTTGATCGGATGCCACTGGTTTACCAATTATTTGGCAGCTGTCACATCTTTTGACATAATTTCTGGAGTCCTTGAATATAGATGGCCAATAGTAGCCAAGCGTTAGTACTTTTTATGTCGTCCTTTTCTCTGCAAAACGGCCACCACATGGTTCATCATGACAAGATTTCAAAATTTCTATTATTTCATTCTCCCTTACACATTTTCTAATAATTAGATCAACACCAGTGTAAAATATATTTCCATTGATCCAGCTATATCTAGCACTATCTCTAATTATTCTTCATTTTTGTTTACTTGTGTAATGAGATGGTAAGATATCAGATGATAAATAATTAGCTATATCTGCGAACCAAGGGGTCTTGAAATTTATAGAAAATAAATGTTCATCTGGAAAATTGTTTGATATCGGATTAGGATCGCCGGGTAAATTTAATCTTGACAAAAAGTCAACAACTTGGTTATCTTTTCCTGGTCGATCTTGCATAGTAATATTAAACTCTTGCATCAATAACAACCATCGAGTTATTCTTCTATTTGTAATGGATTTTTTCATTAAATATTTTATAGCAGAATGATCCGTATGAATATAAACTTGATAACATGTTATATAATGTTGAAATTTATTTATTGCATGTACAACAACTAACATTTCTTTCTCTGTCACAGTATAATTCATTTCTGATGATGTTAAGTTTTTACTGATGAAACATATAGCGTAATTGAATTGATTCTCTTTTTGTCCAAGTGATGCTCCAATATATGTATCAGATGCATTAGTTGAAATATGAAATGGCAAAGACCAATTGGGTCCTCAAAGAATGGGTGCAATTGATAAATTGTGTTTTAATTTTTCAAATGCATATTAACATTTATCAGTCCACTAGAATTCTACATCTTTTGAAAGTAACTTGAATAATGGTAAAGCTATTTTACTGAAATTTTGAATAAATCTCCTATAATAGCCTGCATAACCCAAGAAACTTCGAACCTCTTTTTGTGTTGTAGGTGGTGTTAAATCCACAATAACTTGAATTTTTGTCAGGTCCACCTTAATTCCCGAAGAAGAAATATGGTGTCCCAACACTATCCCCTCAATTAACATCATAAAACATTTTTCATTGCGGAGTGATATGTTTGTCTCAATGCATCTTTTTAATAATTTTTCAAGATTATTTAAACAATCATCATATGTTGTACCATAGATGGTGAAATCATCCATGTAAACTTCCACAAACTCATGAATCAAATAAAAAAAAATAGCAAGAAATATTCTTTGAAAGGTAGCAGGTGCATTACATAAACCGAAGGGTAATACATTGTATGCATATGTTCCCCAAGGGCATGTGAATGTTGTCTTATCTTGATCCATCCAGAAAGGAGAAAAAATTCTTTCCTGCTAATGAACCTAACACTTGATCAATAAATGGATAAGCAACACAAATTCTCCACTTCCCACTTTTCTTAGGTACCACAATTAATGGTGAAACCCATTGACTATCGGAAATAGGATAGAAAAATCCAACCTGTAATAGTTTCTGTAATTCCTCTTTCACTATTTCTTTCATCATGAGATTCATTCTTCTTTGTGGTTTCCTAACAGGTTTGATTTTATTATTAGTATAAATGTGATGTATGCATGTTTTTGGATGAATTCCAGGCATGTCTTTATAATCCTAAGCAAAAGATTTTTAATATTTTTGCAATAATGTTATTAGCTTTTCCTCTTGTGATGATTGTAAATTGTTACCAATATTCAAATATCTTTGTGGACTAATTTCAATGATTTTTTTGTTTGAATTGGTAATTGAATTTATAAGAAAAATGCTTTCGAATGTATTTTGCAATAATTGTATTGTGCAATTTTCCTAAAAACATTCATTTAGAAAACAACTAACATCTTCATATTGAGTCACCCTAACTGCTTTGAAAGATTTGGTTCTGAGATGAATAGATCTAATAAGTCCTCATTTTCTTCCTCCTGTCTGAAATTATAAATTTGATTAAGACTAAGAACATGTTTAGATATTTGTTCTACATCTTCTTCAAGTCATGAATATATAGAAGGAGTTTGAGTAGGAGGATATAATGCGACATGCTTCCGTTCATCTCCATGTGCAATAATCATGCTTCCTGATCTACATCAAATTTAAGCATTTGCAGTGGCCAACCAGGGTCAGCCTAAAATTAAGGGATGCCCTCCCAAGTTTGTTTTTGGCTGCAAAATCAAAAAGTATAAAGGATATTCCCAAGAATCTAGTGAGACAATGATATCCTCTAGTATACCTTTTGGAACAAATTTGGATATGTCTGCAAGTTCTAAAACTGTAGTAGTAGGTCTAATGTTGTTCAGATTCAATTGTTTCATATTATTTGTTGTCATAACATTGATAGCTGCTCCCAAATATATTAAAGAGTTTGGTACTGAAATTTTGTTAATTGAAATAGTAACCATAGGAATTCCTGGATCAACATATTTTTCAATAGCTGCATTCTTAGACATGAGAGATGAAAGACTTCCAATTACCTGGATTGTTGGTGGATCCTTCTTTCTTCTACTAGATTTCTTTCTGCATAATTCCTTTATTATTTTTGTGTATATTGGAATGTCTTTAATTGCCTGCAATAAAGGAATTTTAACATATTTATTTTTTAATACATCCAGAATACTAAATTGAGGGAGAGATATTGGAATGTTCTATTGTATAAGTCTCTTCGGATATGGTGGAGTTTGTTTCATGATAGCTTTACCTTTTTGAATGTGTTTTTCTGGTTGAGATTGTTCATTTTGTTTGCCTTGTTCTATTTGCTCTTAAATTATTGGAGGAAAACCTTTTTGGAGTACCTTCCCAGAACTTAGATGAACATCCTCTATAGGAAGAATTGAATATGTAGGATAATATGTTGCCTCTTCCACATAATATGCTGGTCTATCCACCTTATTACTTGGATTAGTTATTAGCTGGGTTGGTAATTGTGTTGGTCTAGGAAGTTGTTGGTTAGTTGTCAGCTAAAGTTTCTGCAGTTGAGTTAGCATTAGTGGATTTAGATATGGCATGGGTTGTTGTTGTTGGAATTGTTGATATTGAGGAAATGATTGTGGAGGATATGGCTATTGATATTGATACTCTTGGTTATACATTTGTTGTGGCGATTGGTTTCCATAACCATATCCTCTCCAACCTTGTGAAGGTTGGTTTTGATATTTTTGTGGTGGCTAAGCCTGCCATGGCATTGGTGTATTCCATGTATTTTGAGGATATTTAAAGTTTTGTTGAGGGAACTGTTAAGGCATTCTTCGCTGCCAAGGTCTTCTTGGTGCCATATAGTAGAGGGAATGTACTCCTTGTACTTCTTCCCCTTGCAATTCTTTTAACTTTGGAAATTTCTCTATTGTATGATTTTTTGTGCATAGTCCACATACTTGTATATTTTGCAAAGGACATTCTTTGAGTGGATGTTTTTGTCTACACTTTGGACAGAAAATTTCTAAGGCTTCATCTTGCTCTTCTTTTCTCTTCTTAGCTTTTAAAACATCAACTTGTGTACCCAAAGTGCTTAATAGATCTGTTTTAAGATTATCTAACAGGCTTCCTATCTCTGCTCTTGTTATTGCACTTGCTGCAAATTTGGAAGCTTTTGATGAATTATCTCTTTTCCCACTCTTAGCTCTCCCTCTAGAGTATTTTTGACACAATTCAGAAAGTTTTTCAAATGGTAAATTAGAAATATCTCCTTTTCCCATTACATTAAGAATATCTAAATACTCATCTCTAATACCCTTTAGAAAAATAGTGCGGATAGTATCTGGACAAAGAGAATGATGTTTGGATTTTTGCAAATTATACAAGAATCTTTCCAAATATTCTTCCAAACTTTCATCTTCCTGTTGGGACATTCTGAAAATGTCTTCTTTCGAGTCTCTAGCCCTGTAATAAGCTTGATACTTTTTAAGAAATATTTTCTTGATGTCTTCCCAAGAAGCTATAGTGTGTTCTCCTAATCCCATAAACCATTTTAATGCTGCAACTTTTAAAGTATCAGGAAAAAGACGAAGTTTGTGTGTATCATCAGTATATCCATATGTTCTACACAAGATATCAAACTCAAACATAAATGCATCAGGATCTTCTATTGACATTCCCTAGAAATTTGGCAATACAGACGGTGGAATATTTTTCATTTTTATTTCTTCTCCTAGTATTGCTCTTGCATCTAAAATAAGAAATCCAAAAGTAGTCTCCTTATCATTATTATCTTCTTGTTCATTTTCTTGTGTTCTTCGAGTTTGGCTTTCTCTTCTTGCTTCTTCCTCTATTTTTCTAAGTGCTTCTATTCTTCTATCTTCTTCAGCCTTTCTTTCCGCTTCAATTCTTCTTTCTTCTTCTCTTTGTCTTCTCCATTCCCTTTGTTGTCTTTCATACTCTAAATTTTTTTCATGAGTCATGTTTATTCTAGTTGATCCTTCTCCCTCTTCAACCATTTCTTGTTCAGAGATTTGTAGTGTTTCAATCTAGGTTGATTTTGTACTTCTTCCACTACAATTTGCTCAAGGACAAGCTGTTCTAGTTGTTCGACAATTTTTTTTGGTGTTTCTTTTTGTTTCCAAATATAAGGAGGTTCTTCAAGTGATTTCTTTTTCTTTACCTCATAAGCTAACAAAATTTGTCTTTCAACTAAATTTAATCTCTGTCCTGATCTCTGTTTCTCCTCTAACTCTTCTATAGTAGGTTTTACAGCAAATGGTGTTATTAATCCCGTGGGTGAATGTGTGGTTGGGGGGTTTTGTTTCACAAATATACCTTTTTGATCTCTATCTCTAGGCATATGAAAACATTACTTTTGAAATAAAAACTATGTTTTTGTTGTTTTTGGTGATTTTTATGTTGTTTTTGCGTTTTAATCTTTTTGTCTTCCTATTTTGACTGATTTGGAAATATGCTTCCCCGGCAATGGCACCAAAATGTTGGTTCAATTTAATGTTGCAAATTAACACAAGTACTTAATATCAATCCGGGTTGGTGAACTTAGAAGCGTACCCAAAGTATATGGGTTTCAAACACAGTCAAATTTAGAAGATGAACTATGGATGGTGAGTGAAATGCATATTACAAATATAAGAATTAACTTAATTAACTTCTAAACAATGAATTAAGATATATGGAATAATAATCAAGAGGCCCTAATATTAGAGGTCCTGGTTGTCCTTAATTACCGATTGCATACATCATTAATATCATTGAGAAAACATGAAAGCAGGAAATCTAATTAAACAATAGGTTAATATACATTGAATAATAATCAAGAGGCTCTAATCTTAGAGGTCCTGGTTTTCCTTAATTACTGATTACATACATCATTAACACTATTGTGAAATCATGAAAGAAGGAAATAAATCTAAGAAAATCAATTACAGGAAAGCGGGAAATTTAACTAAACAATGAATTAAAATATATGGAATAATAATCAAGAGGCTCTAATATTAGAGGTCCTGGTTGTCCTTAATTACTGATTGCATGCATCATTAATATCATTGAGAAAACATGAAAGCATGAAATCTAATTAAAAAATAGGTTAATATACATGGGATAATAATCAAGAGGCTCTAATCTTAGAGGTCCTGGTTGTCCTTAATTATTGATTACATACATCATTAACACTATTTCGAAATCATGAAAGCAGGAAATAAATCTAAGCAAATCAATTACAGTTATGAAAACTACGAAGTGTACTTAGCTCGGTGTGGGGGCCCTTCCACCCTTGCCTTGCACACTGAAAGTAAACTCAGCTACTCAAGACTTCAAGTAATCAATCAACATGTAGCAGCATAAAATTATGGTAGAACATATCCTCTATTATGTCTTCAAGTCTCCAAGATAATAATAATAAGTCATACAAGTTCCAATGTCAAAGCCTTAAAAATGTGAGGCTTAAATAGATGAAATGTTTAACAAACTGATCTAAAATATCTCAAGCAATCATAAATATCCCTATCATATCATATCAAGTTGAATTGATCTACCATATCCATCATAATTTGGAAAAATACCATCCTCTTTATTGTATTTCTAACTCTACTCCTCGTTATTTATTTATGTTGTTAAAGTAGTTTTTATTTGAGCATTCTATTTCATGGATTAAATTTTATTTTCATCCCATGTTAGTAGAGCTTCTATTTTATGTGCTTAATGTTATTTGATTATTTTTCGATTATATTTGGATGGACGTTACTTATATGAATTTGTGTATTTCTTGGGTGCATATTGTGGATTCTCACATTCCATCATGTTTGAGCACTTAAATCATCCATGATTCATCACTATGAGCCGTAAGTTTCTCAAAGTTGTAAATCCATTCTACAAGTTTGTAATGTAAATTATCTTAGTAAGACCATAAATATATGTAAAAATCGAGGTAAACATATTATTTTGGTGACAATTTCCATTCTAGGAGGTTTTTGGTCTCACTCATTCATATATGTTTTTGAACATACATGATCGATAGAGTTTTTCCCTCCAACTTCACCCCAAAGCTAGGGTTGATTTTGTTGATAAGATCCTAGATGAGTCCTCGTGTTCTAATCGAGTATTTGGTAAAAGTGATTTAGTAATAATTTTAGATAATTTCTAAATTATTTAATTACAAATTACTTGGTCTATGAGATCATATTGAGTCAAAGAATTGGGTAAAAAATCAAGGGTTTATAACAAATAGGTTTTCCCCCTTTGAGGGTTGAAATGTAATTATCTTATGTAAATAATATTTTTGCACCATGGCTAAAATATTAGAGGTTTGGAAATAATTATTAACCCCCTCATATGAATTAGTTATGTTTTGTGGAAAAAATAAATTAAACATCCTAAGGTAGAAATTTCATTAGTTAGAGTAAAAATTAAAATAATAGGGAAAATAAATTCTCTAAAAGGAAAAATTCATGGGTCCTATAGAAATTAATTTTTGGAGCCCCCACATGAAGAAAATATTGAAAATTTGAAGAAAATTTGGATAGTTGGGCTTTGGTGGTTAAGTCAAAGTCAAATTTTTTATGAAATTAGCTCAAAATAATTAATTTTGAGCTAATTAAAAATGAATTAAAAGTTAAATTCAAAAAATTCTCATGTAAATTCAAAAATTCATCAAAAATAAAGATATTTGATGGTGGATATTAAATGATGATAAAACATCTATCACCGATCAAAATTATTTTGGAGGATCAAGCCAAGTAGTTGTTTGGAGAATTTACCTATAAATATGAAGCCATTTTCTTGTAAGAGTATAGATGTTTGAATCGTGTACTAACTTTGTAATTTTTTCTGGAATAATAATATTGTAAAAGTCATTGGATTTTGATTGATGGTAGCGTTAGAAGTTGTTGATCATTAGATTTTGAGAAATAAATAACTTATTGCAAAGGTATCTTACTAATTCTTGAGTATTATTGTCATTTTATGATTCCAAAGAGATAACAATCTATCTTGAGTGTCCAAAGATCTTTTTTTCTCACTTGTACTAAGAACTAGAGCCTTGGTGATTGAACCCCAAAATTTATCTAAAGAAGATTTTCTTGTAGTATTTATTGGCTAGGGCCTAATTTAAACTCATTTATATCTTAAAATATTTTATATTGTTCTTATTAGATAGATCTAGCTAGGAAGAGATTGTATATACTAATCTAAGAGCGGATACTCCTACTAAGGTATTCTATTTGTATAACTCTAAATTTTTTGTAAAGGGGTATACAGTTCTTTTTGCGTTTTCTCTATATTTTGGATATGGGGTTTCCAATTTTTTTTGTTTACATGTGAATGTGAAACTGATCTGAAGATATTTATAGTTCAAAATTTTCAACTCTTGGGAATTATTTCAAGAGGGTTTCTAGAGATGGATCTAGGCCTAGGAAGGAAATATCCACCATCTAGTCATCCCTCTAAGATCAACCCACAAAATGACAGAAAGAGGGTTAAATTTGAAAGGATTTTGGCAAATAAATTTAAGATCTTAAGCATTTTTTCTGATTTCTTGTATTTTTTGAGGCATTCCCCTACCTTTAGGCCTATCTTGAGCCTTTTATAGCCCTGTCGTGGGCTTAAAGTGTCCTTCCAACCCTAAGTTGCCTCCCTATTTCTATGCGGAAGCCTTGCCACAACCTCCGAAACCTCCGCTGCACTCATCCCTTCTTCCTCTTTCCTGGCCTTTAAACCCTCAAGCAGGCCCTCCCTCCTCTCCCTGTTTCAACTCTTTTTGGCCTTGTATTAATCCCTAAGCATCATCCATTCCCTATTTTTCCTCTTTTCTCCCATATCCTACCCATTATCTACCTTTTTAGCCCTCATCGAGGCACATCTTGAGGTAAACAACTTATTTTACAACAAGTATAAGTTCTTTTACAGAAAGTATAAGTCATTTTTTTTTGTCCAGCTTTGTGGTTGCAGATTGATCAAATGGATTTCAACTCATCAACAAGTCAAAGCCCATAAGACCTCTGGGTTTTCCCTCTAAATCTCTTCTCTATTTGTGTGGTCTGATATACCTAATTTCATAGGTATAATCATTAGCCTGGAGTGGCATAAAGGATAGTCAACATAAATCATTGGATTGACTTATTTTCTTATTATGGGCATCTTCATGATTTTTTTTAGGATTGTTATTTAAAATTTAGAAATGTGATATGAAAATGGGAGATGTGAATATAAGATAATAGTAGTAAGAGTTATTTTTTCAAAGGATACCAAAATTGACAAAGAAATTTATCAATCTGTGCAATTTCATCTTGGTAGACTTGTTGTCTTGACACTCGCATTATTACTTACAAATCTGATCTTGCAATTTTTGTTAAGAAGTGTGCATAGCAGTGGCATGTTGAAAGGTTAATAAACTCCTTAAGCATCACTCCTGCATCATTGTTTGAAATTTTGTACTCAAAAGCGTCACTCCTGCATCATGTTGTCAGAGTGTTGCATATACCTGAGTCTTAATTTTCATATCAATTATTTGAATGTTGCATATACGTTAGTCTTATTTTTCACATCAACGAATTGTAGGCATTTAAAACTCTGTAGTGCACGAGTTGTGAATATTCTTCACCAGACCCCATGTATAGAAATACATTGTCTAAATAAGAGATTGTTGAAGCACATGATGTCTGACCTAGAAGATATAGACCAATAACCCTCCATTTTTCATGAATGATAGAAAGAAAATGAGCAAGCCCCATGTTGTCACTAAGTAGATATTGAGAATTACTGACTTTTCCATAAGCCTGAGTGATATTCATTGTATAACAACTCCAACTTACCCCTATTTTTTCTTCTTCTAATTATACTAATTTTGGTCACTATTTCCAACATGTTCGTCATGACAACTATATTTATAGTGTAACTGTGTGCTACATTAATTTTAATTTTCAAGTTTTGTATTATAATCTCTTATTTGCGTTCCACATGCATTTACCACTTTGGTTTATTAATAGCCACAACTATTGATCTTTTAATTGATCATGTTAGTTTGACTAACATACCTAATAACTCCTATGAATTTTCATTATAATTGATAAGGCACAACTTTTCCTAGTTGAAACTTTAGGATGATATATCCATTAATATCTCTAAGTTATAATTAAAATTATTTTCCCACTATCTTCTATCTTTATTAAAGCTATAATTGATTATCTATAGCTTTATAACATGTCTTATGATATGCTTAGCTTAATTGAAGTATAGATACTAATCCCTATCATATCTATATTCATCTAAAATACAACTTATACTCCTAAACAATAATAACATTTACATTAATTTAATGGAAATGTTAAAAAACACATATATGCATTGCATTTTATCCTAAATAATCATACCCATTTCCCATATTTATATACACACCATACTTCTGTAAGGTTGTATTCGAATATATATATGATTTATTCCATATATATATTATATTCATTACATTTAGTACACATATCAACATCTTTATTAAACTCACCCCATGCACAGATCCACATGTATGTTAACATAATCGAAATGGTATATATATAAGACAAAAATTTTAATGTATTCAAATTGTATGGTTGACAACTATAGTTTGTATTAACCGTTCCAAATCCAACGTTTGTATTAACATAGTTTGGATTACCTTCAAATGAGTTTTGGATTATGTGTGTGATTTCAATTTGAATCAAGGGACGATTATATGCATTTACGTCTGATATTTTCGAATTCCCAACTCTATTAATGTTTGTCCTCTCGGCACTTGCATATCAAATGGGCACATTTATGATTGAGACACTTGTATGGTTGATTTATGATTTAGAAAATGGCTGAGATTTGTTCGTATTCCCTCCAAGCATGAATTGACTATAGCTAGGGTTGAACCCTCCATTGGTTGTTTTTTCCCCAGTTTTGCATTTGGGCGAAAATTTGTTGAGAAACCTCTTCTCTGATTTTTTTTCATTTCTATATCACTAAAAATGGAGAACGTCTCAGTTATGAATCATATTAATCTCTCCAAGAATACCAGGGCCACTACCAAATTTATTTCTCGTAACCCCTCAGGTAATTTTCCTCATTTCTCCGTTGAATTTCGATTTCATTGCTTTAAGGTTTTGTGTAAAACTTATTGGTTACCACTATAACATTTCGAAATTGGGCTTAGTTATTATGTATTTTGTATATGATGATTTTATCTTTCTCTTTCTGGATTTTATTAATGAGTTCCTCCTCATTGCAGGGTTGGCACTCTTTACACTTGTCTTGACTTACCCTGTTCTTCTCCAGAGTTCTTTACAACCAACCAGAGGTATTTTACTACCTCATTATGCTATTTACCCAGATATTAAATGTGTGTCCTATAATAGAATATAGCGTTCAATATTCTGAGATTGAAAATCTCGGTTCTCTGTGTCATTCTTCCTGCTAATGGACATATTTTATTTTTTGAGTTTTTTGATGGTGAAAGGGTTTATCAATACAATTAGTTGTTTTATCGATTTCTCAGTCAAGTGTTTGAAAAGAGATTTTCTCAAATCAATTTAATTTGAATTATGAGAAATCGTTGTTCTATTTTATAATTTTATCGCAATATTTAATGTGGATTTCGAATTAGGAATTTTCCAATTTTACCATGGCTATAGCAAAGCTCTGTAATTGTCTTAGTTATAATACTCGTATAATACAACTCTATATAAATATACAAAGTATAATTTTCGATTCATGTATACAATTCAATTGATATACTTAGAGTGGAATTCTTATGAAAGGGATACTATTTTGATTTTTTTTTTTTTAATTCTCAGAATATAAATTCCTTTTATACTCTATTCCTGGAAAACCCTTTTTTTCTAGATTTGCATAATTTCCTCAACTATATCAAGATCCACTGTACAAGGCTACAACCATCCTCATAGGTAATTAATTACTTATCTCTACTTTATAATTAATTACAATATTCAAAATTCTTCGGTCTCTCTTATATTCCTGTACTTAGCATTTTATTTTTGTTATGTACAGGAGGAAATTCCCACTTTGATGATCCTTAGACACATATAGTTTATTTATTATTACTTGTACAAACTATCTGTATTTTTCTAATTATTTTTAATATGGTTAATAATATTCTACCACTGTTGTATATGCTTTGTTACAAGTATGTTATATCTCATTCAATTCCACTATAGTTCTTTACAATCCCATGTTAGAAGATCTAAAGACACGTTTAGTCTTATTCCAGGTCAGTCATCCAAATATAGAGTGTTCAACAACCTCTCTATATAATTTTAAAAATTTCAACTGAATACTATGTAGTTGAACTTTCATGGGCGACTTAGTTCAATTTGTAATTAAACCATTCTATTTATTATCTTTAATTTGATAGTAAGATGTTTTTATCCTCATATCCATAGGAGGATATTCATATATGTAAGGATTGTTATATGAAATTTAAACATATTTATTTTCAATAAATGTTTGTTCCTATATGCCTGAATATGCATATAATAGAAAATATTTATTTTATGATAGCATGATATACTTCTAGTTAAATTTAAATCTGATGTATCTGTTCGTTATTCAGATTTGTAGTTTCACTATTCTATTTAAAGTTTACATATGAATTTTCTATGCATAATTCATATATATGTTTATATGAATAATATATTTCTAAACTATATTTTGTCCTATATTTTTAATAATTTTCCGTTATGGTTATGGCTGAATTATATTGTTTTCTCTGTATCTATACTGAAATTTATCATATGGACCTAACAATAGATTTAGACCCTTTCCCAAGGTTTAGAGATTCTGTATGTTGGTCATAACATTCAATTTAGTCTATGTAACCATACAGAAGATTAATTATACTAAGATATGGTTAATATCTGTTAAATAGGTATGGCACTTAATTTATTTATGAACTCAGCACAAACTATTACACATAATTTATAAATTAAGAGTACAAAAATTTTAGCCATAATAGATAAAATATAACCATTTATAACTATATCAGAATTATATAAAATACAACAGTAATATAAACTTAAAAATTCACAGAATGTGCATACCAATCTGGTAAAGACTATTTTCCTCCCAACCTTGAGCTTAATCCACAGCTCCTCCCAAGCAAAGACCAATTCTTCCACTGTGCAGAAAACCTCTTGTCTAAATAGGAATAGCTTATTTAAGCTTCCTTTCCCTCAACATGTTTCCATAAATGTGTCTAGTTAATTTGGGATGTTATTTTCCCTTAGCCTAGGCTTTACTTTTGTTTTTTCTACAAAAGCTTCTTTAAAACTAGTTTTTCCCTCTTTCTAGTTTTATTCTCACCTTATCTCAGTAAATTTCCACTTTAATGAGGCATTTATTAGATTATTATCTCCCATATAATCTTTTGATTTAATTTTATTTTTCTCCAAGGATTTTTTTGGAGAATTTTGGGAAAGTATTAGGATTTTATTCCATCCTCATGGATCTAAAATCCTAATCTCCAATTTACTCTAGTATTTGCACAATAATAAAATTTCTCAATTAATTATTTCAAAAATAATATGTCCACATATAGTTTTCCTTTAGGTCCACTTAACCTTTAGTATTATTAACTGTTTATATAAAAGCAGAAAAATAGGGATATTATGTATTCCCCCTCTAAAACAAAACACCATCCTCGATGTTGCAAGTATTTTTGTGTACTTCTCAAACAATGATGGATATTTCTCTTTCATCTCATCTTCTTGCTCCCAAGTAGCTTTCTCAGGTGTAAAGTGCCTCAACTGCACTTTCACCCAAGCTACTATTCTATTATGAAGTTTTATTTCTTCTCGCTCCAGTATACGAAGTGGCTCTGGAAGAAATTCCCCTTCTGTTTCCATCTGTATCACAGTCCAATCAATTACATGAGTAGGGTCATATACATACTTTTTCAATAAGTAAGAATGAAAAACATTATGAACCTTAACATGACTAGATAGAGCCAATCTGTATGCTATTGGCTCCACTCTCTCCAAAACTTCAAATGGTCCACAATAGCATGGTGCTAATTTGACATAGCTACCAGCATATAATGTAGTTTTGCGAGGCTTAATACTCAAATAAACATGGTCTCCCAATTTGAATTCTCTATGAATTATTTTGTTGTTTGCATAACTCCTTTGATGATCTTGACCTGCTTTAATATTTTTCTGAATCTTATTCACAATTTGTTCCATTTCCTGTAGTGCATATGGTCCAAGGATTAACTTGTCCTTTGATTGACTCCAACAGAGTGGAGTGCGGAATTTTTTGCCATACAAAGCTTCAAAAGGAATCATCGTAATAGAAGCTTGATAACTATTACTATAAGCAAACTCTTCCAAATGCAGAAAATCTTCCCACTTTGTGGGTCTGTCCATCACATACATCAACAACATGTCTTCCAAAATCCGATGGGTTCTTTCAGTATGTCCATCTGTTTGAGGATGGTAAGCGGTACTAAATTTCAGCTTGGTACTTGTTGTAGCATAATTTGGCTCAGCTAAAAGTCAAGAGAGGTCTTGAGCAATTCAAGGTTGTTGAGGAACAATTGTTAGAATTTCAAGAAGACTTGAAATGTGCTCAAAAGGATAACCACAAGTGCCACGATGATTCATAATCACATGTGCACTGGAACCAAAGTCAGGGAAGCAACAACAGCATTGGGAGTGCAATCTAAGCTAGAGGAGCACTAAAGAATAAAAACGTGCAACAAGGGTCAAGTCGGGCTTATTCGCATTTAGGGCAGTTCATGAGACAGGCTGATTTATGCACTCGGAAAATTGCACATAGGTCATGGTCAAGTCGTGAAAAATTACGTGCAGAACAGTGTTTGGAGGCTTAATCACAATGGCATGTGGAAGGCCTGATCACATATCACAAATCACAATCACAAGCTTAGGAGGAAAGGCGCTAAGGAACATGTTATAAAGGCTGAAATGCGAAGCATGGTAAAGTTTCATATTGACGATTGCGATTTGCAAGCTTCCCCACCTCCACTTGCCACATTGTCCCTACTTTTATTGCACATCGCAAGTCGCAAGTTCAGGAGGAAAGGTGCTAAGGAATGTGTTAAGAATGCCGATATCCGAAATGCGATATGAAGGCTGGATGCGATATAGTTCGAAGCTCGAATCTGAAGTATTTAAAGTATGGCTATGAGACCCTCTCACACATCACACATCTCACATCACAAGCTCAGGAGGAAAGGCACTAAGGAATAAGGCTGAATCGCCAAAGTGTGATAATGAAGTGGATGCGATGGAAGTTATCGCTAAAGTCTAAAGGTTTTTAAGTCCAGGTACAAGGGTTTTTCCTTTGTAAAAGTCACATTGTAGGGTAAAAATGGATTATAATGTAGAAAATTTGAATGATGAGATGCGATAGAGAAGTAGGTTTGATATCGTTTTCAAAGGTAATGGAATATCTTTTAAATTCAAATCTTACGATAGTTAGAGGGGAAAGTCTGAACGCAGGACAAAATTGGGTAAGAAAACACCCAGCCAGATGCAAAATAGTGTCATATGCATTGCACCTTGTAATAAATGAGAGAATGAACAAAATGGTGGTGGACTCGGGTAAGTGACCCGCCACAGAGCAAAGGATAACAGAAGATGGAATGCCACGAGCATGAGCGGAAGAGGCAGAGTCGGGTGGTAGGTGACATGGTGACAGCATTTGAAACAAAAAATCATTGGAAGAGTTGGGTGGAGATGCATTTATGCAGACTGTTAGGATATAACAATAGAAATGGAAGGAGACACATCAGCAAAAAATCAAATTCAGAAAAAGGATTATATTTAAAGTTTTATTTTGTTTTATTTGTTAAGATCGAAGCTACAATGATGTCCTCGGTTGCAATGTAATAGGTATTTTAACAGTTTAGGAAGTCTAAGAGTTTTAAGAAGCTCGAGGAGTTACAAACTGATTTTGTTTGTGTTCAAGGAAGTGAGAAAGAGAGAGGAAAGGTTCCGAGTTCTAGACCTCTTGGGGACTACATTTTGTACTTATTTTTCTGATGGGAGAATGAAAGAAGCAACAAGTTTCCTACAACTGTTGATGGTGATTCGTGTCTCTTGTACCATTTTATGTGGTTTCCTCCTTGAATGAAGTGAAGTAAAGAAGCAGTTGGTCTCTGATTTACGTTTGTAAGTAAGATTTAAATAACCTTAATAAGTGCTCCTTCACTCCATCTCTTCTCCCTTCACAAATTCTCTTTGAAACTTAAAAATAATAGATTTTGTGTTTACAATATATTATTTTGAGTTTCCTCTCTCTTCAAAAACTCTCTCTAAAAATTTAAAGTAATAGATTCTGTGTTTACATCATATTATTTTTAGTTTTCTCTCTCTCCATGAAGTTCCTCTGAAACTTAAAATTAATAGATTTCGTGTTTACAACATATTACTTTGAGTTTCCCCTGCAATTCTTCTTTTCCATTCAGATATCAACAGTCAATGGCATTGTGAAATATTTTATTATTCCATATCATTAAGGGTTTTAGAAAACTAGTTTCTAGTGGGAAAGAACGAAGACCTCATGAAAAAATTATTTCTGTGACACACTTTTAAAATGTCTTAAGCACTGATTCCTTTCACAACCGAGGGATTCTCTCTTAAGATACAACATTTTTTGGCGCCATTGTCGAGGATGAAGGCACGAAGTTATTTTTCCCTAGATATTGAGATCTATTTCTTGATGGTGAACAAGATTTAGATATAAAATTTGGTTGTTTATTATTCATATGGCGACTCCACTGATGAAGATTTCATTAGATAAGAATTTTTCTGGCAAGAAAATGAGAAAGCATCATGGAAAAGTGGGTATCAGAGTTTGAATCTTTTAAAGGAAGTTTTATTTTTCACTCTCAGTTTAGTGGTCTATTTTCCCATACATATCAAGAATATTGTTACCTGATTTATATTCTCAGAAGATTATAAGGCCCAAAAACTACATTATTTATTGAAAGAAGAAGATTTTTTTTTTCTGCTTGTACTATTGATCTTGACACAACTTCATCTCCAAAATATGAGAGGAGAGATGACTGTTGCATTACAATTCCTGAAGATTATCAATCATAGTCCGGGAATAAAGGTGATGATTCATCATCTTTGGGCGATACTATTTTGTCTCACAAGCAATCGAATACTTTTAAACTCAAAAACAAAGAAATCTCTAAACCGCTGAAGCTGCCCACCATTATCCATCAGTATCCTTCAAAAGGATTCAATTTTTTTCCTAGTTCCTCTGGAGAGGCAGGAGATATTTCAACTGAACAACATATCTTGGAATTTGAGTAATTTATGGAAAAATTTCAAATTATTTATGAAGATGTGGCTTTAAGGATGTTTTTCCATTCATTAAAGCAAGGTGCTTAGCAATGGTTCCAGTGTTTGGAAGCAAGTTCAATTAGTTCATGGCAAGGTTTTCAAGACATATTTATTATATATTGGGGCAAGCGTAAGTCATATGAAAAACACCTTTGGGAATTATATTCTATCCAGAGGCAGAGCGATGAATCAATCACTGAGTTTAATAGGAGGTTTCAAAAAATTTATTTCAACATGCCAAAAGAAATTCAACCTCCTAAAGCTACAACTATGGTTTACTATTTTAGGGATATTTCTATTGTCTTGGCTTTCTATCTCAAGGAGAGAAAGCCTTGCATTCTTGAGCTGATGTTTATTTCTGCATATGAAATCGAAGATAATGTGTGGGCTTGTAAAAAAATTTCCTGTCATGTTGAAAGAACAATTTTTGTTGAAGACAAAAGGGCTTGCCAAGAAAACATTGGAATTTCTTTATAAGAGAATGCAAATTCAGAGATGAACAAGGATTATCAAAGGTTTTAGAGGATTCTTGAATTGATGAAAACAATAATTTAAGTATTCTGAAGATTCTGGTCAAAAATTCATTGCAACAACTGAACTACGCATTGAAATCCTAGAAGATCATTACAATTTTCATAATTTTAATGATTTTGTGAATAGAGGAGAAACTAGTGGAGCTCCTCAGGTGTGTTTGCAGGAGGGGTAAGATTTTTGTCAAGAATTGGAATTATAAGAAGTACATCAACATTATGAAGAACAAAATTAGATTTCTCTTTTTGGCCTAAATGGTTGTCAGCAGAAGACAATAATCAATCTTCTCACATACGACCTCAAATTGAGGAGTCAAGAAGTGAAGGAAGTTTTCATGTTCAAAGAAGTATACATCAACAAGATGTTCAAGAAAAGGAGGAAACATAAAATTGGTCTCATCAGTTCTATGATCCAGTAGTGGATTATATGAAAAATTTCTTTTGTCAGCAACAAGAATTTATGAAAAGGTATGTGCAAAGATTTGTATCTGGAAAACTTTCATGGTACCTTCCTATTGTGATTTTCAAATTTCAACAGCATGAAGGCATTAGGTCTAACATGTAGATGTTGGATTGGTGTCATTGGAAGGTTGACTTCACCTGATTAAGTTTAGGCATGAATACATTTGTAGGATTTGTGCATAAATAAGCTCAGAAGTTGAGCATTTTCAGTTGTAGTATTTGTAGTTCGGTATTTTCAGCTTAAGAATAAAGGAAGAAGTCCAAAGAATAACAGGTTTCTGGAGGATTTCATACTGGATCAACTCCCAGTTGGGATTGAATCCATACCATAATGACTACTAATATACAATTGCTATTTGACTCCATTCCCAATGAAGGATATTGTTCTACAAGTGCTATTTGACTCCATGCCCAATAAAGGCTACCGATCTACAAGTTTGCTTTGAATCCATGCCCAATAAAGGCTACTGATCTACAAGTTCTGAACACTTTGATACCAAATTTTTGTCCCCAATTGGAGCCATATGTTGTAGCATAATTTGACTTACTGAAAAGTTAAGAGAGGTCTTGAGAAAATCAAGGTTGTTGAGGAACAATTGCTAGAATTTCAAGAATACCTGCAATATGCTCAAAAGGATAACCACAAGCGCAATGAGGATTCATCATCACATGTGCACTGGAAATGAAGTTAGGGAAGCAACAACAACATTAGAAGTGCAATCTAATCCAGAGGAGCAGCAAAGAAGAAAAGCACGCAACAAGGGTCAAGTTGGGCTTATTAGTGTGCAGAACAGTTCACAATTCGGGTCAAATGATGCACTCATAAAATTGCACACAGGTCAAGCTCAAGTCATGCAAATATACGTGTAGAACAAGGTTCAGAGGCTTAATCGAAATCACATGTGGAAGGCCTGATCACATATCACAAATCGCAATTGCAAGCTCAGGAGGAAGGGCACTAAGGAACAGGTTATGAAGGCTGAAATTCGAAGCGCGGTAAAGTTTCATATCGCTGATTGCGATTTGTGATCAACCCCACCTCCACTTACCACATCATCCCTACCGTTATTGCACATTGCACGTTACAAGTTCAGGAGGAAAGGCACTAAGGAATGTGCTAAGAATACCGATATACGAAATACGTTACGAAGACCAGATGCAATATAGATCGAAGCTCGAATCTGAAGTATTTAAAGTCTGGCCGTGAGACCCTCTCACACATAGCACATCGCGCATCGCAAGTTCATGAGGAAAGGCACTAAGGAACAAGGTTGAATCACCTAAGTGTGAAGTGCGATAATGAAGTGGACATGATGGAAGTTATCACTAAAGTATAAAGGTTTTTAAGTCCAGGTACAGGGGTTTTTCCTTTGTAAAAGTTGCATCAAAGGGTAAAAATGGATTATAACGTAGAACGTTGGAATGATGAGATGCAACAGAGAAGTGGATGCAATACAATTTTCAAAGGTAATGGAATATCTCTTAAAGTCCAGTCTTATGGAAGTTACAAGGGAAATTCTAAACACTTGACAAAATCAGGTAAGAAAACACTCGGCCACGTGTAAAACAATGTCGTATGCATTGCGCCTTGTAATAAACAAGAGCTTGGATAGAACAGAGGTGGACTTGGGTAAGTGACCCGCAATAGAGAAAAGGAGAAGAAAAGATGGAACATCGCGGGCATGAGTGGAAGAGGCAGAGTCGGGTGGTAGGTGACATGGTGATAATGTTTGAAATGAAAAAGCATGGGTAGAGTCAGGTGGAAATGCGTTTATGCAAAATTTTAGGATATCACAATAGAAACGGAAGGAGACACATTAGCAACAAATCAGATTTAGCAAAAGGATTATATTTCAAGTTTTATTTTGTTTTCTTTGTTAATATCAAAGCTATAATGATGTCTTCGATTGCAATGTAATAAGTATTTTAACAGTTTAGGCAGTCTAAGAGTTTCAAGAAGCTCGAGTAGTTACAAAATACTTTTGTTTATATTTAAGGAAGTGAGAAAGAGAGAGGAAATGTTCTGAGTTCTGGACAACTTGGGGACTAAATTTTGTACTTCTTTTTCCGATGAGTGAATGAAATAAGAATCAAGTTTATTGCAACTGATGGTGATTCATGTCTCTTGTGCCATTTTATGTGGTTTCCTCCTTGAATGACGTGACGTAAAGAAGCAGTTGGTCTCTGATTTACATTTGTAAGTAAGGGTTAAATAGCCTTAATAAGCACTACTTCACTCCATCTCTTCTCCCATAAAAAATTATCTCTGAAATTTAAAAGTAATAGATTCCGTGTTTACAACATATTATTTTTAGTTTCTTTGCTCTTCACAAACTCTCTCTGAACCTTTAAAGTAATAGATTTTCTATTTACAACATATTATTTTGAGTTTCCTCTCTCTCCATGAAGTTCCTATGAAACTTAAAAGTAATATATTCTAGGTATACATCATATTACTTTGAGTTTCCCCTGTAGGTCTTCTTTTCCATTCAGATATCAATAGTCAATGGCATTGTGAAATATTTTATTATTCCATATCATTAAGGGTTTTAAAAAACTAGTTTCCAGTGGGATAGAATCGAAACCTCTTGATAAAATTATTTATGTGACACACTTTTAAAATGTCTTAAGCATTGATTCTTTTCATAATCGAGGGATTGTCTCTTAAGATACAACAATACACATTCATCCAAATAGAGTTTTCCAAAATGCTGATATGAATTTGGCATGTCTATCAGATATAATCAATTTTGGAATTCCATATAGTTTAACAATTTATTTCATAAACACATTGGCCACTTGAGTTGTGCCAAAAGTAGATTTCACTAGTAAAAAGTGTGCTGCTTTAGTTAGAGTGTCTAATACCACCATTATAGAGTAATTTTGATACTTAGTTTGTGGCAATCTGGTAATGAAGTCTATTGAAACCACTTCCCACTTCCACTTTGGAATAGGGAAATGATTCAGTAGTCTTGCAGGATGTTGATGTTCTATAGGTGCTCCCCAAGGAGACAGACTTGGTCTTATGTACCCTCTGTCTAATAGTTCTTGTAATTGAAGTTTCAATTCTAGTATTTTAGGAATACTCATTATATAGGGTACCCTGGAAATTGGGGTAGCTCCTGGTACTAGTTCAATTGAAAAATAAATGTCCCTTTTAGGGGGTAAATGGGGGATTTCTTCTGGAAATACATCCCTTAACTATCTGATCACTGGTAAGTTTTCTACAATGTCATTTTCTGCTTGTTGTCCCAAATATTCCACTTGTACAACATAAACTTGACAACCTTTTCTTGCAATTATTTTTAATTGTAATGAATAAATCTGTGCGACAGATATTGGTTTTGTTTTTCCTTAGACTATTACCAATTTCCCTACCTCATGTGTGCAATGTACTGTTTTTTATAAGAAATTTACTATTGCTTTATGTTTTTCCATCCAGTCCGTTCCTACTAACAAATCATAGGATCCTAGAGGAATAATTTTTAAATGGAGTTCAACTGAATATCCATTTAAATTTACAACAGTTTTGGGAAGTTCATATGTCACTTTTCTCTTTGTTCCTGCAACTAACTGCACTAACTATGCTTGCTGATTTTTTTATGAATTTAACTTACATTTTTACACTATATAAGGGCTGATATAACTTAGATTTTCTCCTGGATCTATTAAAAAATAAACAAGTTGGTCAACAATTATACCTTCATTTTCTATCATTGTTGATTGGTGTTCAACCTGTCGATCTTCTAATGCAGCACTGATTCTTGGAATGTTGCGAGAAATGTCATGTACTGTAGTTGCCTCTCATACTGCTTGAATTTTCTGGATTGTTCTTTTGTTGTATGGGTAGTCAAGTAACATGTGAGGTTCTCCACAACCCCAATGCTTTAATGGTTCTTTCACTTTTACTATCCCTTCCCTTTTGCTGTTTATTTCCATTTGTTTGGAACCAATATGGTATTGTGCTGTTTGGTTTTCCCCACTCTTGTTAAGCTTCTTTCTCTGGTGGTTTTTCTCAAATTTTTTTAGATATGATGGTTTTGGTATTTTTATGCTTGACTCTCCTTTCCATTTCTCTTTATTTTGCTAGTTTTTTAGCTGATAATTTCTGCCTTTAAACTACTGGTAGCATAATCTTGCTTTTCGAATAGCTTCTTCCATTTTTTTGGATTATCAAATTCAATTATTTCTTTGTAGATGATAGGTAGGTAATTTAAATATCGATATAGTTTGGCCTTTTCTTCCCTGATATAAGGCACATAGAGAAGAAAATTTGTAAATTTTGTAACAAATTCATCATTTGTGAGTTGTCATAATCTCATCTCATGAAATTAATTTTCTTTATCATCATAATACCTCTCATTCAGATATCTATATTTGAACTTAGCTTGAAATTCTTCCCATGTAACAATTTTTTCATCCAATGCATGTACAATTTTTTCCTCTTCCCACCAAAGTGTGGCTTTACCTTGTAATTGGTAAATTGCCAATCTTGATTTCAAATTACTTCCGTATTCATATACTTGGAAGTATTTGACCATGTTCAGGAACCAAGCTTTTGCATCCTCCTCCTTTTCACCATCAAAGTTTGGAGGTTTGATTTTGTGGAATTCCCCTTGCAACTTGTTTTTATTTTTGGATTTAGATTCAGATTCTTCCCCACTCTAAGATCCTTTTGATTTGGGTTCAGATTCTTTTCTCTTTTTTTGCATGGTCTTCACTTTCATGACTATACCGGGAGGTTAATTCCCTGATCAACCTCTCTTTCTCATTATTGGACTACAACAATCGTTCATTTCTATTCCTTATCTAAATAATTTCATGTTGCATATTCCTTATCATGTCCAGCAATTGAGAATTTTGATCTGGCGGGTCTCCCGCACCCCCCAGTTCCGCTTAAAACTCTTCTTAGTTATTCATAAAAACAATTTTAACTATTTATACACTTCAATCATTGTACATGGAATTAAATTAATGTACAATTTTTTTTTTCTTGTTTATCACAGCTTTTTTTTTTCTTGCGTTGGACACATAGGCCCAGTGTTTCAACACGGGATCTCATACCATTTATAACAACTCCAAGTTACCCAATTTTTTCTTCTTCTAATTATAGTAATTATGGTCACATTTTCCAACATTTTCATCATGACAACTTCTATATTTACAGTGTAACTGTGTGTTGAATTCATTTTAATTTTCAAGTTATGTATTACAATCTCTTATGCATTTACCACTTTGGTTTATTAATAGCCAAAACTATTGATCTTTTAACTGATCTTGTTAGTTTGACTAACATACCTAATAACTCCTATGAATTTTCAGTATAACTGATAAGGCACAAATTTTCCTAGTTGAAACATTATGATGATATATCCTTTAGTACCTCTAAGTTATAATTAAAATTCTTTTCCCACTATCTTCTATCTTTATTAAAGTTATAGTTTATTATCTATAAATTTATAACATGTCTTATGATATTCTTAGATTAATTGAAGTATAGATACTAACCCCTATCATATCTATATTCATCTAAAATACAACTTACATTCCTAAACAATAATAAGGTTTACATTAATTTAATGGAAATGTTATAACACACATATATGCATTGCATTTTTATCCTAAATCTCCATACCCATTTCCCTATTTATCTATATACCATACTTATGTAAGGTTGTATTTGAATATATATATATATATATATATATATTCATTACATTTATTACACATATCAATATCTATATTAAACTCACCACATGCACAAATCCACATGTATATTAACATAATCAAATGGTATATATATATGGAAATTTTTTTGATGTATTCGAATTGTATGGTTGACAACTATGGTTTGTATTAACCATTCCATATCCAACATTTGTATTAACATAGTTTGGATTACCTTCAAATGAGTTTTGGATTATCTATGTGCATTGAATTGGAATCAAGGGACGAATATCTGCATTTACGTCTGATATTTTTGAATTCCCAACTTTATTAATGTTTGTCCTCTCAACACCTGCATATCACATGGAAAAAATTATGACTGAAACACCTGTATGGTTGATCTATGATTTAGAAAACAACTGAGATTTGTTCATATTACCTCCAAGCACTGATTGATTATGGCTAGGGTTTGTTCCTCCATTGGTTGTTTGTTTGCCCAGTTTTTCATTTGGGTGAAAATTTTCCGAGAAACCTCTTCTCTAATTTTTTTTCCATTTCTTTGTCACTAAAAATGGAGAACGTTTCAGTTACGAATCATATTTATTCCTCCAAGAATACCAGGGTCACTACCAAATCTATTTCTCGTAACCCCTCAGGTAATTTTCCTCGTTTCTCCGTTGAATTTCGATTTCATTGCTTTAAGGTTCTGTGTAAAACGTATTGGTTACCACTGTAATGTTTTGAAATGGGGTTTAGTTATTATGTATTTTTCATATGACGGTTTTATCCATCTCTTTCTGGTTTTTATTAATGAGTTCCTCCTCGTTGCAGGTTTGGCATTCTTTACACTTGTCTTGACTTACCCCGTTCTTCTTTGGAGTTCTTTACGACCAACCAGAGGTATTTTACTACCTCATTACGCTATTTACCCAGAGATTCACTGCATGACCTATAATATAATAAAGTGTTCAATATTTTGAGATTGAAACTCTTGGTTCTCTGCATCATTCTTAATGCACATAATTTCTTTTCTGAGTTTTTCCATGGTGAAAAGGTTTATTAATACAATTAGTTCTTTTATAGATTTCTCAGTCAAGTTTTTGAAAAGAGCTTTTCTCTAATCGATTTAATTCGACTTATGAGAAATCATTGTTTTATTTGTTAATTTTATCACAATGGTTACTGCTGATTTCAAATTAGGAATTTTCCAATTTTACCATGGCTATAACAAAGCTCTGTAATTGTCTTAGTTTTAGTACTTGTATAATACAACTCTATATAAATATACAGAGTATACTTTTCATTTTCGTATATAAAATTCAATTGATATATTCAGATTGGAATTTTTATAAAATGATACTGTTCTGAATTGAATTGATTATTTTTTAATTCTCAGAATATAAATTCCTTTTATATTCTAATCCCGGAAAACCCCTTTTTTCCAGATTTGCATAGTTTCCTCAACTATATCAAGATCAACTATACAAGGCTACAACCATCCTAATTGGTAATTAATTACTTATCTATGCTTTATAATTAATTACACTATTCAAATTTTTTCAGTCTCTCTTATATTCCTATACTTAGCTTTTTATTTATGTTATGTATAAGAGGAAATTCCCACTTTGATGATCCTTAGACAGGTATAGTTTTTATTATTATTACTTGTACAAACTCTATGTCTTTTACTAATTCTTTTTAATCTAGTTAATAATATTATAAAACTGTTGTATATGATTTGTTACAGGTATGTTATATCTCATTCAATTCCACTACAGTTCTTTATAATCCCATGTCAGAAGATCTAATGACACATTTTGTCTTCTTCCATGTCGATCATTCGAATATAGAGGGTTTAGCAACCTCTCTATCCCATTTTACAAATTTCAATGCAATACTATGTAGTTGAATTTTCATGGATGATTTAGTTCAATTTGTAATTAAACTATTGTAATTATTATCTTTAATTGGATAGTAAGATGTTTTTATCCTCATCTCCATACGAGGATGTTCATATATGTAAGGACTATTATATGAAAGTTAAACATATTTGTTTTTAGTACATATCTGTTCCTATATGCTTGAATATGCATAGAATATAAAATATTTATTTTATGACAACATGCTATACTTCTAGTTAGATTTAAATCTGATGTATCTGTTGGTTATTCAGATTTATAGTTTCATTATTCTATTTAAAGTTTACATCTCAATTATCTATGCTTCATTCAGATATATGTTTATATGAATACTAGATTTCTAAAATATATTTTGTTTAGATCTTCCCGTTTTTTAAATAATTTACTGTTATGGTTATGGTTGAATTATATTTTTTTCTTTGTATCTGTACTGAAATTTATCATATGGACCTAACAGCAGATTTAGAATCTTACCCAGGGTTTAGAGATTATGTATGTTGGTCATAACATTCAATTTAGTCTATGTAACCATACATAAGATTAACTATACTCAACTATGGTTAATCTCTGTCAAATACATATGACACTTAATTTATTTATGAACTCAGCACAGACTATTGCACATAATTTATAAATTAAGAGTACAAAAATTTCAGCCACAATTGATAAAATATAATCATTTCTAACTATATCAGATTTGTATAAAAAATAATAGTAATATAAACATAAAACTTCATAGAATGTGCATACCAATCTGGTCAAGATTATTTGCCTCCCAACCTTGAGCTTAGTCCACAACTCCCCCCGAGCAGAGACCACTTCTTGCACCATGTAGATAACCTCTTGTCTAACTAGGAATAGCTTATTTAAGCTTGCTTTCCCTCAGCATGTTTCCATAACTCTGTCCAGTTAATTTGGGATGTTGTTTTCCTTTAGCCTAGGCTTTGCTTTTGTTTTTTCCACAAAAGCTTCTTTAAAAGTAGCTTTTTCCTCTTTCTAGTTTTATTCTCACATCATCTCACTAAATTTCCACTTTACTGGGGCATTTATTAGATTCTTATCTCCCATCTAATATTTTTATTTTATTTTATTTTATTTTTATCCAAGGATTTTTTTGGAGAATTTTTTTTGGATTTTTATTTTATTTTATTTTATTTTTCTCCTCATCGATTTGAAATCCTGGTCTCCAATTTACTCTAATATTTGCACAATAATAAAATTTCTCAATTAATTATTTAAAAAATAATATGTCCACCTATAGTTTTCCTTTAGGCCCAATTAACTTTTAGGATTATTAACTATCTATATGAAAGCAGAAAAATAAGCATATTACACATTGACTTGGTTCTTGGAACAACTTTGAATACACAGGGACTGAAATAAGCAATGTTCTGCTAACCAATAGTAATAACACCTCCAAAAATCATGGGAATGGGTATGAACATATGGGCACCATGGTTAATACCCATTTACATGCGTTTTGCAAATGTTATTATTATTTTTCAGTAGACCATTGCTTATTTCAATCTCTCTGTATTCAAATCTCTTTAGAGACCCAAGGAAATGACTATCACTCAGGCCTATGGCGAAGTCCACAATTCTCATTATCTGCTAGGTGACCCAATGGGCCCCTTACTTTTCTTTCTATCATTCATAAAAAAAGAAGGGTTCCTAGTATTAATATACATCTTCTAGGTGAGACATCCATTGTTTCAACAATATCAAGTATTTAGACAATAGATTTGTATAAATTGGATCTGTGAAGGACAAGTGATAGTGATATAAAAAATTACTGGAATAGAAAGAGGAAACGGGTGATGCTAAAAATAGGTATAAATCCTGTTATTACAAAACTGCACTTGATTGGTTGCTAATCAAACAACTCTACGTAATTGTTTCAAACTAGCTTGTGACTGAAACTTAGCCTCTTCAGTCTGAGAGGGCTCTCTCAAAGGGGTTTATGAAATTAGATAATGATGAAACTAGATGGCTAACTCTATTTGAAAAATAACTTGATTGTGATGTATGTAGGTTGAAAAGAGTACATGTCTACAACCATCTGGCTTATGGAGTCGACAAATCAGGAGGTTCAGTTGCAAGGTCTCTTGGCATGGAAGCTGAGGCAGGTAATAGTTTTTAACAAAAGTAAGTAACACATAGAACATAGAGCAACACAGCCATTTCATCAATAAATGAAGTCAGAGCATACACATATGAATTCTGAGTAATAAAAATGAAATTCACTGCAAGTAGTACACATAAAAATATAGATCAGAAAAACATTAAAAAATCCATGAGAATCTTAGGTCTGTCAAGAAAAAGTCCTTTGTATTACTGATATCAGTCAAATTACATAAAGCTGCAGTAGTGCAAAAAATCTCCAACCCCTTACAATTTCGATAATCTGCCCTTTAATAGACATTATTACATCAGAGATGATCTGCCTCTTGGCTATATTCATCAAACTCTTCCTATGACACCTAATAGGATTTTAATGAAAAAATGACAGCTACACTCTAAAATAGTCCTTTTCCTAATAGGATTCAAACTCCTATTTATTACATAAAACTACCTTATCTCTTAAAACAATTATATATCTGACAATTAATGCTTCACATGTTCGAATGGGCTATGTCATAACTCATCACTACTTGACATCTTAAATATCCTCCTCAACATATGGAAACAAACCCTATTTTTCAGGAAAACATGACCCTATCTTAAACGAATGCTTCAGCTGATGAGTTGTCTCTATTTCATGGTCTTCAAGTCATGGATGGTTTCTGGAAAGGTCCCTTGACATGTTTTATGTGTCCACTTGTCCAAAAATACTCTTAATCTGCTCAGAAACCTTCAAAGATAGTTCACTACGAAAACAGGGCAGTTTCGTAGCGTGCTTTCGTAGCGTCCAAAAAATGACTTCTTCACTCAAAATTTCTACTTTTTTGCTCTTGCATGGTGTCCATCATGGAATGACACTTCATGATAACCTTTCTCCCCTATTGAAAGCTACAAAAGTGGTTTTAAAGGCAAAAATACAACTACATAAATTTTCGTGGTGTTTTCTTGGCTTCAAGCCTAGGAAATGCTACGAAACTGTGGAAAACTGTGTAATTTCCATATTTTGACTTTGTTTTAAAAAGGTACCTTCCAGATGTATAAATTTGGTTTTCAACAAGCCATTAACCTCTCAAAACATAAATAAACTCAACTTAAGAGCCTTGAGGTGTTTCTTTTTCATTAATGATGAGTTGAGTTATGGGTTCCTCAACTACAGTCATCTTTAAACCCTTCTTCTCTAGCTCCTCATGGATCAATTCTAACTACTCTTGGAGGTCTTTAAATTGGTCCTTCAGTTTTTTGTTTCTGGATTTCAAGTGTAGGTTCATTCTTCTAACATGCTTCACCTTTTTCCTCAATGGCATAGTCCATTTGATTAATTGTTGTGTATCATCTAAGGTCTTTGATACACTATCAACTTGGTTTTACCAAATCTCTTTCATTTTCTCAAACCACACTTTTTGGGCATTATATTTCCCTGCCTATTTCTTCATGACTGTTATTTCATGATTTTCTAACTTAAACTATTCCTCAAGGACCTCGAACTTTGTTTTTTCAATAATTTTCTCATTTCCTTTCTTTTGCTTGATGACTGTATCTTATTTTGCAGGTGATGATAGGTCAATAATAATTGGTGGTGGTTGGACAATGTCAGTGACCCTCTAAACTTCTTTACTTCTTTCCAAAAGTTGTCTAGCATGTCTTGTCATGGGTTTCCTAGCCTGAAACATAAAACCTGAATCCTCACCTTCAAACTCTAACTTATTTGCTGATTTGGATTTCTTGAGCTTCTTTCCTCCCTCATCTATATCCTCAACTTGGACTATGGGAGTCTCTTCAATATCAATAGCATATAGAATGTCTTCTAAATTTCCCTTAGCCACTGTTTGGCTTCTTGTAATCCTTTTGCTGATATGTTTACTCACAATTGGCTCTTGTTTTGCAGGCTTGCTCATAGTTGACTTTTGTTTTGTAGGTGAAACAACAGGTGTATCAAGTTTTTGCAATTGCTTTGTTTCCATGATTACTAGTTCACTTTTCTTTGCCCCTACTGGTTCACTTTGTTCTGCCACTAAAGGTGATGTTATACCTCTAGGTTTAGGAGTTCTTTTAGTGGTGATGGCATCCACTTCAAAACCACTGAAAAACAGAAAAGAAGACTAGTCTTTGCCTAGTTTTTTTAACTCATCCAAAACCAGCAACTTTATTAAACCATGATGAAAAAGTAAGGTTTCATTTCCTTTAGATTTAGCTTGAAATTTATTTTCCATTTTTGCTAAACTTCTATAGAAATAAAAAGGTAGATCCAGAGATTTCTTACCAACAAAATGTAGCAGAAGATTAAAATGGTAAGAATAGACTTTATGATACCTCCGTTCACAAGTGAAGTATTTCTAAATGATTAGCAGTAGCTTGGAGAAATTATCTTTCATGTAGCTCCTTGAAATGGCATTTGTAAGGTCAACCTCACTATATTTTGCCTTGATAAAATTCTTTACATTCCTGTATGTTTAATTTGAAACATTTGAACCATTGTTCTTCTCCTCTTGGAATTCTTGTTGTTGCTGCAATGGTCTTTGGAGTTATAGTGAGTTTCAACATTCCCACTTTTGCAACTGTCCCATTGAAATTTAGGACAAACTCTTTAGAAACATGTACATGGCATCCTAACAATATTTGGAAAAAGTGTAAACACCCTGTTCTTCTGAAAACTTCTAAAGTTGTTGGGTCTTCATTTATCAGGTTCATGTCTGATGGCTCATATCTGAGATAGTGGCCACCTTTGTTGGTTTTCCTCTTTGCAGCCATGATACCTTTGTGTCTTCTTTACCTCGCTTGATTAGATTAGTGATACCTGCAAACTTTTGAAATTACTAGCCACTGCTTGGGCTAAGTGAAATAGCTCTCCAGAGCTCAATAACATGCAAAGAGGGAGCAGAAAATGAAAAATGACTCAATTGGGAAAGATTTTGAAGTTCGATGACAACTCATGGCATAATGATGACTCAAACATGCTTAAAATGGTAATAATGACTGCAACCATGACCATTGTACCTTGATCTTAACCCTAACTGACTCGAATGGCATCTATCCTATCCCTTTCAATCATTTACTGACACCTAGCAACTGTTTTGACAAGAGAGACAAGAATCCTTCCTTTTGTAGTGTATCTAGTGTATTTCTGGTAGTTTCACTACTAAAGTATTAGCAGTTTCGTAGCAAAAAGTGCATTTTCTCTATGTATTTCACTATGAAAGTAGGGATTCTTGGCTAAAATGAATTTTTCAGAGTTATAAGCTTGAGAACTGAAATGTCAAAAAATAATGACTGATGTGACATGAAAAGATTTTAATGGGGATGAGTTTTGGACTTTAAGATAAGATAATAAGAAAAAATTAAATTCTTTCTTAACCAAGTAATGAAAAATGAATTCTATGACCCTACCTTTGACACATGAACCTCTAAGACTTTGTCAAATGTTGTTTCATTTTTTTTTTGAGTGATAACAAATCCCATCACCCAGATTCCCATATCCAATAATCAGAATTCAGTAAATGAGTAGTACTTTAATGACTTGAATGTCCTCACTCACAATAGTCAAAAGGACATCAGTTAAAGGGTGAAATCTCTGTTAGTCTTAGTCTAAGGTGCAGAGATTTAATGCTCACCAATCTCATTCGTGAGAGCTACTCCAAACATGATTTCTTTTTCGTGTAACCTCTTGCGGCACTTTCAATAATAACATTCTTCCATGGGTGACAACAGTAACACTATAGTTACAAGGCATCGGAACAACCACACGACGTAAATTAATCATCTCATCCACTATTTTCTCAGAGTGGGTCTACCCTAATTCTCCTACTTCCACGTAAAATAGTAGTTCGCCTACTACTATTTAAAAATAGATGCCATCTACGTCACATTTTGGATAAATATCGTGGAAATTTTTATGTTTAAGAAGTTCATTGTCTTTCTGGATATTCATAATATGGATTACTTCATTATCTGAACGAATGTTTTGTGATCCGTAATCGAGGCCATGATATGCGAACTGCCAAATGTAAAAATTATTGAAGAGTTGAACAAAATGGCTCGGATACTCTACCCTTTATATCGATAATATGTTTCATATTTCTTAGGGTTAGATACAACAAAGATGCAATGTTCTTAATATTGATAATATGGAGGAAGCTACTCCATGGTAATGATATATATGTATTAAACATGTAATGATTTTACTGGTTAAACTAATAATAAACAGTAACGACTGGATGATAACTATTAAATATTGATGATCGAAACGTTATTAAAAAACAATTTTTTTGGAATGCCTTAGAGCACTTAATGCATTTTCATCATAATGGAAATTAGGAGTTTTTCTGTGGGGAAACACTAATGAGTGGATTTCGTTGAGTTGAGATATGTTGCATGATTTCTGATTAAACTAAATATTTTTTCAATTCAAACTATTTTATTACTCTTATAATTAGATATGATTTTTAGGAATAGTTTGATAAATTAATATGTTTATATGGAAAATATTGAAAATATTTCATTTTAAATATTATATTTTTTAAATTTAAAATTATTGCCCCTTACTTTCTCGGTAGATGAGTAAGTCTTAGATGTAAATATTGAATAGGATTTAGATTTAATATTTTTTAAATTCAATATTTTGTATTGTAATTTAGTTTTTTTTGCACCAAGGACAACATTTTATATTAGGACAACATTTTATACCAAGTCTAGGAGTGATGTATAAGTATGTTCGTCCTAAATAATAAAAATAATTTTATCTAAACAAATTAATATTAGCTTGAAATGGATCTTAAATTTATTATCAACAATTTTTTTTACCAAATTCAAATTCCAAATTAATATACGAATGTCATTATTTATCACTGTTATATTTTTATTGTTATTATTATATTATTACTAAATTAATGGTAGGTTAGAAATTGTTAAGGTTCATCCAAAGGTAATATGTTTCATTAGTAGTGGTCAATATATGAAGACACCAAAACTTATTAGTGTATCAACTATATTTTTAATAATATTGTCATTTTTTAACTATGTTAAAGTAAATTATTGGATTGAAGAAGAAAAAATATTCATAATGAATTTTTTTTTTATAATTACAAGATGAGACTCTCTCTATAGCTTAGTAATCAATACATGTAGTAATGTTTTGACTTGGTTAAAATAAAATAAAAATAAAAGCAACCCTATGTTAAAATATAAATTCTACCTTATTTTTTTTTATTAATTTTTGTTGGTTAGTGAAGGTAAAGTTTACTTTGTCAAGTTAGACTTGGTTTTAGAGCTCCATGTTTATGAGAACCCATGGAATTTCCCATGGTATTCATGTGGAATATAGCATATTTAAAGGGGATTAATCCATCTTAACTACACATAACATCAAATCCTTTTGTATTTTAAAATATTTGATCTCAATTGTAGTTAAGATGAATTTAACTCATATTAATAACATAAATTAAAATAATTATTTAGTAACATTTTTAAATTTATTGAATAAACACATAAAAAAATAATATTTACAATAACCCTCATTTTACAATGGAATTATTAACTTATAAATAGACTTTGTTACAATACCATATACCAATAATCAATACGACATGGCTAAAAGGAAATGTGATTTCAAAATCCCTCGGATGTAGGTGATCGATAGTAAGCAAGGAGGCCACAGGGCAGCCATGTGGGAAGACACACAACGGCTCCACGTGACCAGTCCTGGGAAGCAGAGCTGTGATAAATTTTGGCGTGAGGGTGCCATTAACTCACCCTTTGCCACCCTCACCTTGAAATACCAGCTCTGCCTTGTAATTACTCTGCTCGCCATGGCCTTTAAGTCCGTCACCTCGGCCCTCTCGACCTCACTTCGGCCCTCCCGCCTACTCTCTGTGTGTCTGTCCATCTTCGGCCCTCTGCCTCTGATGCAAAGTCCTCGTTCACTCAAGCCCCGTCCTCGTTCTGAAAGTTGTTCTCCCTTAAAGCCTGCTTCGGGCCCCATCTGGTCTAGCGACTCGACTCCCTAGATAATTATGCCTCAGCGCCACAGAATGAGGTGTAGAAGAGCTGGGGGGCGTGGCTATCCTTCTTGACCTCTACTGTCACTCTCCCATGGTCGAGACCTGAACCTTTCTATCGGTTGGAGCGAACTCAATAGCGACCCCCCTATCAATATGAATGCCTAGCTTTCTCTGTAGCTTTCTACCCCTGATTCGCTTCCTTCCCTCTCCCGCAGCAAGAGAAGGCCCCACAAATCCACCATTCCTCCTGAGCCAACTTTCATCCCCCACAATATGAAAGCCCTTCCTGTGCAGAGAGCCTCCAGCGGAATCAAAGACTCCAGTGATTCCGACGGTAAAAGCAATAGCAGCTTCTCGGGCTAGGACGTTGAAGGGAATTTGGACAAGCCCAAGCTTGACGCCTTTGCGGCTCATCCAGACATGCAAGCTTCGCCACGTCCTCAGCCCTCTGGCCACGTGTTGAGCAAGGAGATGGAGGATTGGGGTTACGTGTGCAGAATCATGGAAGAGGTACTAACCTCTAGCAACAAGAATGCAAGTTCTCCTTAGGCTTGGTTTTTTCTCTCCTATCAGTATGCTCATGTTTAGGAATTATTTTCCATAGGATATGTGTTTTATTTTGAAAACTAAAACTGCTGGTTTCCTGCTATGGGAAGTAGTCACTATCTGGTTTCTAAGGACTCGTTTCCCCATCAAGGGCAGTCCAACTCTTGTTGAAAAAATTTTGAAACTTCCTTCTGGATTGGACTTGTCAAATCTTGTAACTTTTTGTTATATATGATATAATAGAAGTAGCTTAACCTAGAAAAAAAAGAAGTGATTTCAAAATAATTTTATTTATAACATTTGTAAATTAAAATTAATACTTACAACGATGGATATTTGCAGCGGTTTACAGGCTATCGGAAATATTATTAGCCTTTAAATACCATTTGTTACAATATTATGGGCTAGCACCAAGACTTATAAGTACCACTTTCCCAAACACCATAACTTATTTCAAAATCAAAATATTTTACAAATAATTTATTTTAATTTTATTTTACAACTTTTTTAAAATTAAATCTCAACCAAAAAAAATGGGGAGATATTAGGAATTTTTCTTCTGTGATCCATAAAATGTGACTAAAATATTTCAGAGAAAATCACATCAAAATAGATTAGGTCGACGCGTTTCGAACCAGCCACTGTGGTTCATCATCAAGACAAGAAACCCCTTTAAATAGAAAGTAAAGCTCTTACTAGTTGTTTGTAAATGTTGAAGTGGTGTAAATGTTTGTAAATACTTGATATTGACTTGATTAAGTATTTAAAAGTTAAAAACAATTGTGTGATCTCTAGCATATTATGTGGAGATGTTCTAATGTTTTTTAAGAGTGAAAATTGAATAAAATATTTAATATTGATAATTATCACTAAATTTTTTTTACATGGTCAAATTACATAAAATTAAATATAGAAATAAATAAAATATAAAATTAGTAATTGTAATTGTAATTGTAATTAATAATAAAATTGGTTTAGATCCATCTTAACTATAGATCTATTAAATAACTACACAGATCAAATCTCTTCAAAAACAATGAAATACAATTTGATTTTTTTATTATTAAAATTATAAATATTAATAAAAAATATTAGTTGATTAAACTAAAAATTAAACATTTCAAAATAAGAATGATAAGTCATATTGATTTTAAAGGTTTATTAAATGGAAAAAAATAATAATATCATATATAAAAAAATGAACACTTATTATATTATGATTTAAGTATCTTTAGATTCAAATAAATCTTAATATATAATAAAAACAATTAAAAATAGGAATGATATTGAATATATAATGTTAGATTTGTTATTATGATCAATTTAGATTTATCTCAACTCCAAATCTTAAATATCTATATGTGCAAACCTCTTTTTTTTTATTATAAAACTTAAGGAATGATTTAAACCTCTAGAGATTTAATCCCTCTTAATACTTTATAAATTTGGAATTAAACTCACTCTAGGCTAGTTTATAATATCTATATATGGTGACCTTTATATATTATTTATTATTATTATAATTTTATTTATAATCATAAGTCTTCTAATTCTATGTTCATCTCTCTTTCTTTTCAATTTATTATTTTTTAATTATAAATGACAATATATGAATATTATATAGGTATGTATATTTTATTCATATTTATATTTTGTATTAAACTAAAATATATTATAAATTTACATAATATTTATTTTGTAAATCAATATATTAAACTTATTAAAATTAATAAGTAAAATAATATGTTATAGAGTTCATATTTTAAATTTTAATTTAAACTCGTTGAAAATGTTAGTAACTTAAAAGAAAAATAATATTTTAAAATCAATTTTTTATTAATAATTAAAAAAAAATATTCCACAATTATAAATTGATATAAAAATATTAAAATGTTAACATTAAATTTTCTTCAAATATTACTAACATTTTTCATATATCAGTAATATGCAAATATACTAATCATTAATTCAAAACTTGATCATGACCATGACCTTGGATGTGTGGACCAAAAAAAACATGCTATTACTTAATATGTATTGGTGAAGTTTATCTATTTTATTTTTGGGTAAAGTGAAACAACATGCACTCAACTCAAAAAACCATTCCACAAATATGTCCAAAACTAAACTCTAAATCATGTTAGGAAAAATACTCAGAGGTTGGAGGGAACGAAGGGGTGAATCAATATTTTATTTCAATTGATATTCATATTCAAATTCAAAATTATGTACTCCCTATTCATACAAACCTACAACCTAGGTGTGTGTGGGCTTTTAATGAAATAAAATCATGTATGCATAGATTAGTATTTTTTCACAAATTCCATGAGTTTTTTAGCTTAACCATTGCATCATTACTTCTTTAGTAATTCATTATGCATTAACCATGAAGAGTAAAGAGAAAATAAATAATAACACATAAGAAACACATCAACACATAAGGAATTCACGAGTTTAAGTGGAAGCCCAATGTGGGAGAAAACCACGGTTGTTGTAGTCTATTTCTTCTTATTCTATTATATAAAGAAATATTGATTACATTTTGTATTGGAATAGAAACATACTAGTATTTAAGCTACTACCTGTACGAGGAGACGACTTCCACTCATTCTACAACACCCACTCGAAGGGAAATAATACCCCTTGATCAAGTTTATCTGTTCCTACTGGAAGCAAGATCATACTCCATTAAGACCTTTACTAGCTACCACTCGAACGGAACTCTTACTTCCCCACTAAAGTATCCAATACTCAACATCCTTAGTGGACCATGTTTCATAATATTTCATATTGGATCCACTTGAGTCAAATACACATCAAAACATGGAGGCCACTTTTCATTAATTTAGGCACTGGACCCACACCTAACATTATGCTCAATACCAATTAATCATTCTAAAATCAAATATTGAATAATGAATACCAATATTTTCTCTAAAACCAATCACTAATAAAATAAATATACCAAACCCCAATGCCATAAATCATGATAAAACCAAGATATTACTCAACCAATCACTTATCAAACTAAGACCAATCATTAACTCAGAACTATCATATACTAGACATCCTTGACAGTCATCATAAAAAAAAAACTGAACAAATCTCTTTTCATTACAAGCCCTCATCAAATTCACCTCAAAATATATGCATGACTGTTCTGAATGGTATCCACATATATATGGGCTTCCTATTTATAAAACCCATTCATAGATCTCACATTGCTACATACAAAAACTAAATCATTGAATATTCAACCAACCACCAAATACCAATACTGAATCACTTAATACAAATATTGAATCGTTGCAACCAAATCATACCAATTCACAAACGATCACTAATATACAAATATACCAAGCCACAACCAAATCAATCCATTGAATAAGCTCAAAATCAATAACCAATCAACATTGTCAAATAGCAACCATCGTGATCAAGACATCATTGAGAAGCAATAACAAATAAATTATTAACAACTTAGATCAAGTAGTAACCATATTATCTTAGAATATAAGCACAACATAATAAAGTAAACTTGCATATATGTGTGCTTCTCATACATAGGATCTATGTACATATTTCAAATCACCAAAGCTACTTAACGAAGTCATTCTATTCAAATATGATCACATATATAAACATCATACTCATCAGTCACCATGAAAACAACTATCTAAAATGTAGATCAAGAAACAATCTTAAAACTAATTAAATCATTATGTATACATGACTATTGTAAGCCATATATGCATATTGTAACAAGTCTCACTCACCATTTTTTTTTTTGTTATTTTTGGTCATGACAATTGTCCTCTTTCGACATACACCGTTCTTAAACTCTTTGTCATTGTTTTTATTTTCAAATTAAATGCCATATATACTTTAAGTCCTTTACTTCATTGTTAACATGTCTTTTAGCATTTAAACCATTACTTTAATGCTAAATTAAATTTTCCCTTTTCATTTTCATATAACCTTTAACATAATAGGGATATTTTAATACATGTTCCTCATCATGTATTTCTTTAACTAAAAGTAGTTTATACATACTACTAAATTAAATCTATTACTTACCAATATGAATATACTCACCTTGGATTCTTTAATCATATTTAAATTATACAACTTCCCCAATTTAAATAACAAGGGTATGGTATGATAGTATTATACTACACCCCCATTTGTAGCTTATAAGTTGTACATACCAAGTGATTTAATGGTGAACATTTTACGTTTAACGTTTTTTCTCATTGCCATAATTACATACTATTATGCTCAAAGTTATAAGTCATTACTTATAATTTTTCCAGTTATTATATCTATTAATTGAATAATGGTAATCATTCTACCATTCCTTCATTTGTTGCACGATACCATTTTACATGTTACTACCTGAACCATATAATGACTTATACATTCAATAAATATCACCCACATATTTTATATAACCCTCATAACTCAACATATATTTAATTTATATTATAACCTCTTCATATGATTTCAGATCAATTTATCATAGGTTAAAGGTTTTTTTTTATTTAATGTACATGACATCGACCGTTCGTGTTATTAACAAAGGTATTTCATCCACTTGGGATTATGCCCCTCTCATATTAACTCTCCATCTGCCTCCTTATCGTTTTGTTTATGAAGCTAATAAATGGAGGTACGTATTCACCTAAATATCACGTGGCCTCGGTACTACTCTAGGACACTCATAGGATGGAGATTGTCATTCATGAACTGTGGATATTAATCAAAAACCCTAAAGTCATGGAATGTAATGCATTAGGGTTTTCATCATTTCATTTGCTTTGCCATTTGGCCTCAGTTACGCTTGCGAAGTGAGAGCACTTAGAGAGACCTCTTCTGTGTTTTTGTGAAGAATTTAACATGAATTTTGGAGGATGTATCTATGTAACAAAGATTTACTCTTTTTTCCTTATTGCTATACATGAGATTCAACTTTTGGTTAACTGTTACTCTTTTGAAAAAACATTTTTTCATATCCCTTACTGGTAATATGTTCACCAAAACCTTTGTTCCGCATTTTAATGTTTTAATTTAGTTTATTTTCTTTATTTTTGGTTCCTTTATTCTCTATGTATAATTTTATTCCTAATTTCAAATTTCGGAATTGAAATTACAAGGTTTGTTTCTGGCTTAAAGACCCTTTGTAACTTTCCTCTTTTCTCGAAGTGCCACTACGTCTTGGAGACCTTACGAGGTAAGCATTACTCCTTAAGTAAAATTCAAGGTTTTTCCCCTAAAAAATTCCCTCATAATTCCTTAACCCTACGATTCATTTTTCAGAATTTCGTTTTTCTCTACGAATTTCATTATTACGAATTCAATAATTTGTTGTGTTAATTGGTCATATTATAAAACCTCTATTATGTATTTAATGGAAGAATTATCACTTTACTCGTTGGAATTTATTAATTTAGTCTTTTGAGCTTTCAACTTGTGTATTCTCTTTACACTTAAATTATAATTCAAAATAGTTTTCCCTTTATTTATTAGACACAATCATTTACTTACTCTCATTAAATTTCCCCAATTTTGGGGTTCTCGATTTTTTGCCAGAAGTTCGATTAAGTTTCTGCTATCATATGTTAGTTATATTGTGCTCACAACTTCGATTTTCTTTATTATAGTTACATAGGAAAACTTCATATGAATTTTCCTCACTTTAAATGTAAATCTTCTTCCGCTGTTATTCATATAATTATTATGAGCTTTATCAGTTTCATTTTTTTGATATGTATTCAAACTCTGTGGCACATTTCATCATATCTCCTTCTGGTATCGAGAAGAATCTCTTGAATTACACAACCAACTTTCTAATTTCAGTGATTCACCATGACTAAGTTTTTCTACATTTACTATTCATGCCATTGAATTCAGATTTTTGTTAATAATTTTTCTTCAGTACATCTCTCATATCTTTGTAATAATTCAGGATCGTTATTGAGTTTAAGCCTGCTCGACAATTTATTTTTGACAAAGATATTCAAGTAGAATTTTCTTTGAGATATAATTACAATTTTTCATACAATTTAATTTATCTTAGTCTGTCATAGACTATGTAATTTATTTTCTTGTTTCGATTTCCCCACCTTGAAACCTTAATTGGAAAATTTGTAATTAAAATTCTTTGTATGCGATAGTTTCACTATTCACTTCACATACAATAGAATATTTTATTTACTGTTAAATTTTACTTTTATAATTAAAAGAATTACCGTTAACTCATCCACGGTTTAATTTTCTCTATGTATACGAGGAATAGTATAATTCTATATATATATAACAACTCCTTTGTTAATTTTGTTGATATTCATATGGAATTTCTGTAATATAGTTTTAACTTTATTAATATAGTCCTACTTCTGAATTTATTTTGGGTATAATTACATTTTGGATTTTTATTTATATAATGATATTCTATACCTCTAGAGTAACTAAAACTGTAATTCATATTTCAAGAATTTAATTATGTAATATGATAGTTTTCTTGTCAGGAATTAATATGGTAATTCTCTTGCCATATTGACATACTCTTTCACAATTATGTTCAATACTACTTCACTTTGGGATGCCTCTTCTCCCACATCAGTATTGGGATTTTCTCATTTTTCTTTTAGTTATTGTAATATACTTAACTACTTCCTATTGTTCAATTTATTCTTACAATTTATCGTATTGTAGGTACAAGAAGAAATCTTCAAATCCGAAGATATTTTCACATGTATTATTCTTACTTTACATATTCTTAAACTTTTCCTTTTCCTTTTCATCGTTACCAATTCTAACTTTCATTGCTTTTTTTGTTTCAGGTTTGTCCTAGTATCTTCATCTACTAATAATATTCTTTATGATCAATAGTGAGAGTACTATCAATATTATCCTCTTTTAGGTTGGTCATCCGAACACCCCTTTTAGGCCGGTCATTCGAACAATGGAGGCTCTTCCACCAACTATTCCATCGTGCATATTATATTGAATTTAATTGTATATATTAATTAGATGATGATATTCATGTATTTATAACATCATTCTGTACATAAAACTTGTTATAAATTTCGATTGTACTATTCCTTCCTCAAATCCACTAGAGGATTTTTGACAGACTAATATAGGTACCGAAGTTTGATAATACAGATCTCTCTTTCTTTCTATATTATATTTTCCCATGTATATGGCTGAGTTATGTATGGTTTGTGATGTAAGATAAATTATATTTAGTAGAATATATATTTCTATCTTACTTTCAACATAATATAAAATTATATTTTACTTTCAATCTGAATATTATATTCACATAGAATAAATCAGATGTGTATTGCGTTTCAGATTATCCACCTAGAATTTATTCTGTTTAAAATTTCCACTATAGGTTATATACATAGAGAATTTTCTGCTATTCTTATTGTTATAATATATATCTATGATGCAGGAGCATCCGGCTCAGCAATATTATTGTAATTTAGTAGATAGAGGGGTTTTTGTGTTTTAAAGGAAATTGGATTTTTACGTAACAAATTTAAATAATTTTAGAGTTTGAGTGATTTTAATGAAAGATATTAATTATTGAGAGGAATTTTTATATGTTCTTGAATGGTTGGAGAACATGAGAGAAGTAGGATAGTTGAGATTCCATAGGGAATGAGATATTTGAGAATTAATTGTAATTACTAAATTAGAATTGGTTTCATGATTTTATGGGTTTGAAAGGACTTTTAGGGATAAAGGATAGATTTTAGGACTAAGAGAATTCTTAGGAATTTGTTGAGTAAGTTATGTATTTAAACCAGAATTGGTTATAGAATCCACTGGTATAAATTATAGGCCTCAAGGAATAGAAAAGGCAAAGAGAGGGGATTCAGGTTTTAGATAGACAAAGATTTTTGTTGTAAGCCTACGGGAAATTTGCAAGAAAGGCCACTGATTATAATATCATGCCAGATAGAAGAAATTTTGTAGTTATTTGGATATTTATATACAAAGAATTTCGATTATGGAGTGGGTGATTATTCATTGACTCATTCAGTTTATAATTCGTGTGATAAATAAGAATTGACACAGTGTACCTATCTGTGGATGAAATTGGCAAAATTAAATCGTAAGATTTATATGCAGATTTGAAGAGCGGATCTTGCACACATGTCACAATTGATGAGAGGCCTGATTGGAATTCTCTTAGTGTCTTATTCCTAGTCGGCGTGAAGAGAAAATTTCCGGTATTGAAGCTAATTGCAAATCCTGGGAACTATTTTTTGGATTTCGAAAATATTTCTGTGTATATACCAAGGAGAAGCCATAGATGGAATTCTCAATCCGTGAATCAATAATGAAAATCACTTAGTAATGGAGAGCTCATAGTCGGTTCAAGGATCTCCTCCAGCTTTAGTTTCTGAAATTAAAAGGTATTTCATTTTAGAATGAGTAGAATGCGTTATTCATAGGGCTGAGGTTTTATATATAATATTCCACAAAATCCATGATGTGAATTTAATCCACGACAATCCAATGCTCAAAGACTCTGCATTGGATGAAACTAGAAATCCGTGAATGTAAATATGGAGAGCTAAATTTGAAGTTTGTGAGGCGCATCGTGGTTTTCATGTTTTTTTTATGAGAATTAACTATTGAAAATCTGGTGAAAGTGAATTTTGTCGGCCACATACATCACATCTCACTTTTCCCCAAATTTTTCAGTATTTTCCTTGTTTTCAAATCCCTCAAGCTTCTTCCCGTAAGACTTAGCTTTCTGTGAGCTTTGTTTTTATTTATTGGAATTTTTGGTGAATGTATGGGAGTGGGCCACAAATAATCCAGGTTGAAATCTCAGCGCATTCCTATTTTTTTTCTTTGAAAATCTTAGAAACTGCCATGTATTAGAAGTTTACAACCTGCTGGGAAAAAAAAAATTGGATGATTGATGTCAATAAAATAAAGTGAAATCTGGATCTACGATGGAGGAAAAAAGGTCCTTAGCACAGAAAATTTAGATGTATATTTGAACAAATATTGAATTGAGCTTGATCCTCATCTTGAAGCACTTGTTGGAAGGCCTAGCAGAAATCCGTGATCAAAATTCATTAATACTAACAGACATCATCTAGTTGTTCTGGAGGCAGTTGATTTTCTAGGAAAATTACTTAGATATGATCACCAGGTAAGGCCAATTGCAAAACAAGGAGTGGTCCACCCTTATTTTATCATTTGAGATCTGCAGAGGCAAGCAGGACTTGTACGTACTCAATAAACACTCACCCTCTCGTAGTCCATATTTCTGATTTTGTGAAGATAACACTCTGGCTTAGTGTTTTATAGCCAGATGCAAATGGTTCAAGGTTTTCCATTTTGCGTTTCTCAAGTTGCTTTGAATTAACTTGGAACTGACCCACTTTTTTTTTGAACTCTGTTCATGTTTGTTTCGGTTTGGGAACTGGAAAGCAAAAATGATATTTGCAATTTTGAAAAATGTACATTGAACACCTACAAAAATGTGTTGACTAACTGTTTGAAGAAATACTTCAAAGAAACTTAAAATAGAGAATGAAATTCTTGGGACATGTATTTTCCATACAGTTGATATGCATTTTAAACTTGTTGGAATGTCTAATGGAGTAAATGAGGCTTATGCTAAATCATTTTTGGTATCATAGCAGACATAGCTCTTTTGAAGATTAATTTTTTTTTATTTGTAAGAATGCATGCAAGATGAAGTAAATAAGGAAATCTCAGATTTTAATTTTGGTTGACAGCGGTTGTAGATTGGACAAATATGCAGTGAAAGCATGATAATGAGGAAATTTAGATTTTCAGAATCTGGGTTAAAAACAAAAATCTAATGTGCTTTGAATATTTAAGAAGTTATGTTTTGGAAAATGTGATTATAAGTACAATGGTGATGGTAGAAAGGAAAAATGAGATCAGTTTTGAATCTGACAGACAACATGCAATGTAGTAGAATATTGGAAGAGTTGCAAAAGCAAGCACAAATGAGTGTTGAAAAAACTCTTAAAGGTGAGGGATTTTCATTTTTTGGGAAGATTATGTTTGCAGAATTCAAGTTGCAGACAATTGAGGAGAATCTGAGCAAGAAGATCACAGCTTTAAGAGTAGTGATGAAGGAAGCTAGTAAAGGTTTCTAAGTGAAAGAAGAATGTGGCATAACCTTAAAGAATTCCAACAGAGGTTGGATAAAAAGAAAAACTGTGTTCTTAAAAGGTGCAAATGAGTTGAAGCCTAGAAGGAGCAGAGAGAATGCTCAAGAGGTTCCAGAGAATAGAGAACCAATGCTTGCCAAAAGACCAATTCCAAAGAGGGGATTGGTGAGGTAAGTGGCAGAAGGGAGGACTTGTTGTTGCAAAGGTTTTAGTATAGATCATGATGAATGAGTGAGGAACTCATGAAGATAGAAGTGGAGAAGAAGATGACTACTGATAGTCATAGTAGAAATGGCAGAGGTTCTGAGAGAAACCATAACATAATGAAAGTGAAGAAGGAAGATGCCAAAGAAAATGGCATACAGAGACAGTTAAGTAAGGAAGAGTATGAGAGAGAGAAAGTTGGGATAGCAGTCCAACTTGAAGTGTTGCTAGATTTCTTACAGAGGAAAGAGGAAGACCAGAGGTGTGGTTTTATTGTAAGAAGAAAGATAAGGTGGCATAAGCTACAAATGAAGAAAGAACAAATGATAAATGCTCGACTGAAGGAAGAATTACTCAAAATAAATGAGTATTTGGGGAAAGACTTGAAGTCTGAAACTTCAATTGAGACCAAGAGGTCACATGATTTTAAATATGATAAATTTTGTATGTTTGCAGGAAGAACATGTGAAGAAAATAAAACTGTCGATATTTTCATGAAGGAAGAAAATGGGATAGCCAGATCTCATGTAAATGTCCATACACAATTAGGGAAATTTTTTACTTTTCAACATATTGAAAGTAGAGGAATTTTAACTCACGATGATGGCCAAAAGTAGGAAGAAATGGAGAATAATATCAAGCAATCAATTGAAAGGTTAAAAAATAGAGGATAAGTGTTCAGGTCGCAAAGTTAGAGCTGAATGAGAATTGAAAAGTTCATTATTATGAACTAAAGCAAAGAGACATCCTTGAAATAGATGATGTGGAAGAAATACTAAATGATAGTCTTGAGAATTCTTTGAAGAAGTTGAATCAGCATATTGATGTGCTGATAAAGGAGAAAATGTCAGAGCAACAAATTGAAATGTTGTCAGAAGAAGAAGAGACACAAAGGTCTTATGATTTTGATTTTAATGATTGTTTTATGATTGCAGGTACTATTGAAAAGACTAAAGAATGTTTGGTCTAGGTGAACAAATTGACTAAGTACCAGTCCAAGAAATTACTGAAGACATAAGACAAAGAAGTTGTCATAAGTGACAATCAGGAAGAAGTTACCAGCTACAGTAAATAAGAGGGTAAGGATGACAGGGCAACAGTAAGAATAGAAGATCAACAATCAATAGGTGGAAGTACTCAGCAGTTAGAAGATATATTAGACAAAGAAATTGAATTGATAAGAAGGCTAATGGTGAAAGTGTCTTAGAAGAAGACAACAGCAGGAAAGCAAAGAAGCAACAGCAAGAAAAATACAAGAATAGACTGTGGAAGTATAGCAACTGGGAAGATGAAAAATAAAATATGGAAGCCTGGAAAAGTGCAGTTGAAGAATGATGAAGACAATGCAGCTTATGGACAGCAGCAAAACAGAGTATGGGATCCAGGAAGACAAAAGATTAAAAGCACATGATAAGGAGATCATGATAAATTTTTACTTTGAGAGTCTGATGCAGGAGCATTTTGCTCAACAATCTTATTGTAATTTAGTAGATAGAGGGGGTTTTGTGTTTTAAAGGAAATTGGATTTTTATGTAACTGATTCAAATAATTTTAGAGTATGAGTGATTTTAATGAGAGATATTAATTATTGAGAGGAATTTGTAAATGTTCGCGAATGGTTGGAGAACATGACAGAAGTAGGATAGTTGAGATTCCATAGGGAATGAGAGATTTGAGAATTAATTGTAATTCCTAAATTAGAATTGGTTTCATGATTTTATGGGTTTGAAAGAACTTTTAGGGATAAAGGATAGATTTTAGGACTAGGATGATTCTTAGGAATTTCTTGAGTAAGTTATGGATTTAAACCAGAATTGGTTATAGAATCCACTGGTATAAATTATAGGCCTCAAAGCATCGAAAAGGCAGAGAGAGGGGATTCAGGTTTTAGACAGACAAAGATTTGTTGTTGTAAGCCTACGGGCAATTTGGAAGAAAAGCCGCTTATTATAATATCGGGCTAGATAGAAGAAATTTTGTAATTATTTCGATATTTATATACAAAGAATTTCAATTCTGGAGTGGGTTATTATGAATTAACTAATTCAATTTATAATTCGCGTGATAAATTAGAATTGACACAGTGTACCTATCTATGGATGAAATTGGAAAAATTAAATCGTAAGATTTATATGCAGATTTGAAGAGCAGATCTTGTACACATGTCACAATTGATGAGAGCCCTTATTGGAATTCTCTTAGTGTCTTATTCCTAGTTAGCGTGAAGAGAAAATTTCTGGTATTGAAGTTAGTTGCAAATCCTAGGAACTGTTTTCTGGATTTCAAAAATATTTCTGTGTATATACCAAGGAGAAGCTGCAGTCGGAATTCTCAATACGTGAATCAACAACACAAATCACTTAGTAATGGAGAGCTCATAGTTGGTTCAAGAGTCTCGTCCAACTTTAGTTTTTGAAATTAAAAGGTATTTCATTTTATAATGAGTAGAATGCGTTATTCATAGGGCTGAGGTTTTATATATAAGATTCCACGACAATCCAATGCTCAAATACTATGCATTGGATGAAACTAGAAATCCGTGAATGTAAATAGGGAGGGATAAATTTGAAGTTTGTGAGGCGCATCGTGGTTTTCGTGTTTTTTTTATGAGAATTAACTGTTGCAAATCTGGTAAAATTGAATTCTGTTAGCCACATACATCACATCTTCCCGTAAGACTCAGTTTTATGTGAGTTTTGTTTTTATTTGGAATGCTTGGTGAATGTATGGGAGTGGGTCACAAATAATCCAGGTTGAAATCTCAGCGCATTCCTATTTTTTTCTTTGAAAATCTTTGAAACTGTCGTGTCTTAGAAGTTTACAACCTGCTGGGACTAAAAAAATTAAATGATTGATGTAAATAAAATAAAGTGAAATCTGGATCTACGATGGAGGACAAAAGGTCCTTGGCACATAAGAGTTAGATGCATATTTGAAAAAATATCGAATTGAGCTTGATCCTCATCTTGAAGCACTTGTTGGAATGCCTAGCAGAAATTCGTGATCAAAATTCATTAATACTGACAGACATCATCTAGTTGTTCTAGAGGTAGTTGATTTTCTAGGAAAAATGCTTAGATATAATCACCAGGTAAGGCCAACTACAAAACAAGGAATGGTCCACCCTTATTTTATCATGTGAGATCTTCAGAGGTAAGCAGGATTCATACGTACTCAATAAAGACTCACACTTTCGTAGTCCAGATTTCTAAGTTTGTGAAGATAACACTCTGGCTTAGTGTTTTATAGCTAGATGCAAATGGTTCAAGGTTTTCCATTTTGTGTTTCTCAAGTTTCTTTGAATTAACTTGGAACCGACCCACTTTTTGTTTGAACTCTGTTCTTGTTTTTTTTGGTTTGGGAACTGGAAAAAAAAAATGATGTTTGGAATTCTGAAAAAATTACAGTGAACACCTACAACAATGTGTCGACTAATTGTTTGAAGAAATACTTCAAAGAAACTTAAAACAGAGAATGAAATTCCTGGGACATGTATTTGCCATATAGTTGATATGCATTTTAAACTTGTTGGAATGTCTAATGGATTAAATGTGGGTTAGACTGCAACAATCTATATTTATTGCACATATACTGTACATTTTGCATTAAAATTCCACATGTTTAGTTTGGACTCAAACAACAGATTTAGACCCTGAAAGGGGTTTAGACATTTTGTCTGTTTGTCCATGAACTCTAATAAGTCTATGTAACAACATAGAAGGATTAACTATCTTCATTTATAGTTAAATATCTTTTCAAATACAGATGGAAATTAAATTTTCTCAAACCAAACACTATACAATACACATAATTTCCATAATTTAATTTACATAAATTCTTTTCAAAATTTTTAAAATAATAGTTTTTCTATATTCTATTCCGATTTTAGAATAACTAATAATAGTAAGATAATATAAAAAAAATCCACATAATGTCCATATCACTGTATAATACTATTTTCCTCCTAACCTTGAGCTTATCCACAACTCTCCCCCAACCAGAGACAAATTCTTCCTTCGGTGGAAAAACCCCTTGTCACACTAGGAATAGATTATTTAAGATTTCTTTCCCTCATCTTGTTTCCATAACTGTGTCCAGTTATTTTTGGATTTTGTTTCCCTTAGCCTAGGCTTTGCTTTCGTTTTTTCCACAAAATCTTCTTTTAAAACTAGGTTTTCCTCAACCTTTTTTTAATATTAACTCTTCTCTGTAACTTTCCACTTTACTGAGGATTTTATTAGATATTTTTCTCCAATCTAATAAAATTTATTTTATTTTATTTTTCTCCAAGGATTTCTGGAGAATTTTGGGAAATTCATGGGAATCTAGTCCATCCTCATGAATTTGAATTCCTAGTCTCAATTTACTTTGTCTTTATACAATAATATAATTTCCACATTTATATATTAATTCCCATAATTAATATATAAATATATAATTTATTTCTTAGGTCCACTTGACTTTTATGTTTATTTTCCATTTATAGCATGTTGAAAATAGAGATGTTACATAGCCCCCCTCTAAAACAAAACATTGTCCTCAGTGTTGCTGATCTTTCTATTTATTGATTAAATAATGATGGTTATTTTTATTTCATCATATATTCCTGCTCTAAAGTATATTCCTTAGGTGCAAAGTGCTTCCATTTCACTTTCACCGAAGCTACTTTTTTATTTCGGAGCTTGGTTTCTTTCGGTTCCAATCTACGATGAAGTTCTGGAAGAAAGTTCCCTTCTTTTTCCATCTATATCATAGTCCAGTCAATAAAGTGAGCAGGTTCATGTACAAATTTTTTTCAATTATAAAATATGAAAACCATTTTAATATCACTGAGTAGAGAGGTTTTGTAATCTTACTCCAACCCTTAAAGGCCCCGCTTTTTTGAGGTGTTACTTAGCACAACAGTGGGCATGCAATGTCATTTTTGTGAAGTTAAATACTGATGTCCTTGTTTTGAAGTTAAATCATGAGATATACTTGATATCCCTCTTTGAATTCTCTATGAATTATTGCATAACACTTTTGATGAGTTTGAGTTATTTTAATATTCCGCTGAATTATTTCCACAGGCTCTTTCCACTTCACATAGTACTTGTGGTACTAGGACTAATTTTCCCTTATGTTGACTCCAACTAAGTGGAGTGTGGAATTTTCTATCATACAAGGCTTTTGACTGACTTATGTCACTGGAAGTCTGATAATTTTATTTGTATACAGGTTTTAGTAAATATAGAAAGTATTCTCGACTATTGGGTTTTATTTATTTCATACTTGTTCAATATTTCTTCCAATATTTTCTTTGTTCTCTCTGTCTATCTATCTGTTTTAGGATAGTAAGTTGTATTGTAGTTCATCTTTGTCCCCATTCCTTCAAACATTATTTCCCACAAATATATATACTTTTGGCATCTCTATCAGAGAAATTAAATTGTGTGATTCCATGGAATTGAAGATTTCTTTCTTGTATTCATTGGTCACTTATACTGTGCCAACAGTTGACTGTATAGGTAGAATTATTATTTTTTTAATTAGAGTATCCACTACTCCCTTAATTGCGTCATGTTGGTACTTGGTACTTGGTAATCCTGAATTAAATTCCATTGATACCACTTCTTTCTTCTATTTTCGAATAGAGAGGGAATTTAGTAAACCAACATGATGTTGATGTTCTTCTTTATCTTGTTGACATTTTCAACCACCGTGCTAAGGATTTTGTTACCTCCTTCTTCATCCCTAGTCAACATATAATTTTCTTCAAGGTTGTTATTATCTATGTATACCTAGATGACCTGTGTAAGGTTTTTGATGGTATTCATCTAATATTTCATGGTTCAACATTGATACCATAGAATTATATGCTCTTTACTTATAACAAATTAGTCCTTGTTGATTTAGTATCTATCATATAATTTGATCTTACTAAAATATTACATTTTTAGGGTCTTGCAACAATGCTCCTTGCATTTGTTCTCCCACTTCAATTTTTTTTTTCACTACTACTTATATGTATCAAAATTTGACGAGTCTGTTTATTTACAGATCAACAATTCGGTTTTCTTTTCCTCCTATGTTTGATTTTTATATCAATTTTTTCTGAGGAAATTAACCACCTTACTTGCCTGGAATTTCAATTTGTTTGAGTAAAGGAATACTTTTGATCTGTTATTACTAAAATTTCCTTTATAACAAATGTTATTTCCACATTTTTAGGGTATTTATAAAAATAGACAATTCTAAGTCATATACTACAATTCATGTTTCTTTGAAATTGAATTTTTGAGATTCATAAGCTATTTTTGCATTATTTTGCAGTAATACTTTTCTCTGCCTTTCTATACGATTTTTCCATATACACAACCAATCTCTTAGTTGAATAAAAAAAAATTAGTGTAGTAATTAATTTCTATTTCTATTGTTCCAAACTATCTTGGCACGTAGTTTTCCACTCAAGTTTACATTCTTCTTTTTCTGCAATGCAGAAAATCCTTTTATAATTTTATGGTATTATCCAGCAATACTTATAATTGATCATATAGCTAGTACCTCATTGGATTCAGGCCAATTCAATATTTCATGTATCCTTTTTTATATCTACCGCCAATCCATCCTTAGAAATGACATGTCCAATTTATTGACTCTTGGGTTTTTTTGAAACTCACATTGGCTGAGTTTTGCCTATAATTAACATTCTCTAAGGATTTGAAACACTATGCTACGATGTTCTTGTTGTTCTTATCCATTATTGGAGCATATCACATCATATTCTTTGAACACTCACACAAAATTGTCTAATTGTTTATGTAGAATATTGTTCATTAAGTATATGAATCCAAAAATGTAGAAGGGTATTTGTAAGTCCAAAGGTCAAAATTTCAACCTCATAATGTTCTTATGTAGTTCAGAAGGTTATATTATAGATGTATTCATCTTAATTGATCAATTAGATCATCTATACTTTTTTTAAAGAGGTTACCGGTTCTAGATAGTTAACTGTCCGAAATTTATACACATCTAGAAGGTGTCGTCTTTATTTTTGACAAAAAGCATTTGCACTCCCCCTAGAGACACACTTGGTTTAATATAATTCTTGTCTAAAAAATTTTGTAATTGAACTTTCAGTTCTTATCATTCAAGAGTATTCACTCTATACATCCTTGAATTTTTCTAGAATTTCATTTCTAAATTTCTTGATTGGAGATAAGTCTTCAACAAACTCATTTATGTTGGTTGTACCAATTCCTCAACTTGGGCAACATACTTGAAAGCCTTTTCTTGCTGTTCGTTTTGGTTGTAATGTAGAAATATGTCTAATGGTCACTGGTTTTTGTTTTCCATTAACTATAATAGATTTTCCTACTTCTTCAGTGCGAGTACCTAATTTTCTTCCTAAGAAATTAATTATTGCTTTCTGTTGTTCCATTCAATCCATTCCAACTAGAAGATCATATGACTCTATATGAAGGATGTTTGATTGGAATTTTGTACCATTTTCATTTGGTTTTTTAGATAATTTAGTTATTTTATGAGTGACCTTCTTCTTTGTTCCTGAAATTAACTATACTAGTCAAGATTATTGAAAATTTTCTGTTTTTTAGGCTACCTTTTTCCACTATCTTAAGGATGATATAACTACATTTTATTATTGCATCTAGTAAAAAAGACATAGAATGGTGAGAATTTATACCTTCAATTTCCATCGTGGCTAATTTATATTCATTTTTTCTGTCTTTGATATTTTTTTACTTGATGTCTCTTTCCCTTTCTTTTGCTTCTGCTAGTTTTCCAGCTGATCATTTATGCCTTTAATTTTCTGGTAGCACAGTCGTGCTTTTCGAACAACCACTTTTATAATTTTAGAATTTTCAATTTCAATTCTTTCTTTGTAGATGGTAGTTAAAGAGTTCAAAAATCGTTGTACTTTGGCGTTTTCTTCCCTAATGTAAGGAACATAGCAAAGAAATTTTCTGAATTTAATCACAATTTCATCAATAGTGAGTTGTCCCTACCTTAGCTCATACCTTTTTATTTTCTCTGTCGTCATAATACCTCTCACTAAGGTAACGAGATTTGAATTTCCCCTGAAATTATTCCTGTGAAACAACTTTTTTCCTCAAGTAAGTGTAAAATTTTGGTCTCTTTCACCAAAATGTGACTTTACCTTGCCACTAGTAATCCACTAAACTTGCTTTCAGATTACTTCCGTATTCATATACCTGGAAGTATTTGATCATGTTCACGCATTAGGTTTCTACATCCCTTTCCTTCTCTTATTTACCGATTGGAACTTTAATTAAATTTTGGATTTATCCCCGCAACTCCTTTTTCTTTCAATCTTTAAATAAATCCTTCTCCACTCTGAGACCTCTATGAGCTGGGTTCTGTTTCCTTTTTAAAACTAGACTTGGAGGTTAATTCCTTTCTCAACCTCTCTTGCTCAATACTGCAACAAGCGTTCATTTCTAGTCTTTAGCTGAACCCTTTCTTGTTGCAGTATAATTTTCAACATTTGAGTATTTGGATCTGGTAGGGCCCCTCCCCTTCCTAGTTTTACTTACAATTATTCTCTGTCATTTATGATAGCAACTGTAAATTTTCTGCACTGATTTCTTCACTAATTTCTACTACATAGATATCATTTAGTAATCATAATTTTTTTTTTTTAATTATTTTGACAATAGAAATGTTTTCCTTCTGTTACGACCCATAAGCCCAAAGTTTTAACATGGGCTCTGATACCATTTGTAACTCATTCACCAAAATATTGTTTTTCTTTTTTATAGCTATTTTTGGTCATGACAATTGTCCTCTTTGGACATACACCGTTCTTAAACTATATGTCCTTTTTTTCGAATTAAATGTCATATATCCTTTAAGTCCTTTACTTCTTTACTTTATTGTACGTGTCCCCAACATGTATTTTAGCATTTCAACCATTACTTTAATGCTAAATTGAATTTTCCATTTTCATTTTCATATAACCTTTAACATAATAGGGATATTTTAATACATGTTCCTCATCATGTATTTCTTTAACTAAAAGTAGTTTATACATACTACTAAATTAAATCTATTACTTACCAATATGAATATACTCACCGCTAATTCTTTAATCATATTTAAATTATACGACTTCCCCAATTTAAATAACAAGGGTATGGTATGATAGTATAATACTAATCCCCCATTTGTAGCTTATAAGTTGTACATACAAGTTGATTTAATGATGAACCTTTTATGTTTAACCCTTTTTCTCATTGCCATAATTACATACTATTATGCTCATAGTTATAATTCATTAGTTATAACTTTTCCAACTATTATATCTATTAATTGAATAATGGTAATAATTGTACCATTCCTTAATTTGTTGCACGATACCATTTTATATGCTATTACGTGAATCATATACTAACTTATACATTCAATACATGTCACCCACGTACTTTCAATAACCCTCATAACTCAACATATAGTTAATTTATATTATAACCTCGTCATATGATTTTGGGTCTATTTATCATAGGTTAAAGGTTTTTATTTATTTATTTAATTTACATGACAGTGATCGTTCATTTTATTAACGAAGACATTTCATCCACTTGGGATTATACGCCTCTCGTATTAACTCTCCATCTGCCACATTATAATTTTATTTATGAAGCCAATTAATGGAGGTACATCTTCTCCTGAATATCACATGGCCTCCGTAATTCTCTAGGACACATGTAGGATGGAGATTGTCATTCATGAATGGTGGAGATTAATCAATAACCCTAAAGTCATGGAATGTATTTCATTAGGGTTTTCGTCATTTCATTTTCTTTTCCATTTGGCCAGAGTTACACTTGGGAAGTCAGTGCACCGAGAGAGACCTCTTCTACGTTTTTGTGAAGAATTTACCATGAATTTTGGAGGATGTATCTATGTAACAAAGATTTACTCTATTGTTCTTATTGCTATACGTGAGATTCAAGTTCTGGTTAATTATTACTCTTTTGAACCAACGTTTTTTCATATCCCTTACTGGTAATATGTTCGTCAAACCCTATGTTCCCCATTTTAATGTTTTAATTTAGTTTACGATATTTCTGTTTGGTTCCTTTATTCTATGTGTATAATTTTATTCCTAATTACGAATTTTGAAATTGAAATTACAGGGTTCGTTTCTAGTTTAAAGACCCTTCGTAACTTTCCTCTTTTCTCGAAGTGCCACTACAGCCCAGAGACCTTACGAGGTAAGTGTTACTTCCTCTATAACATTCTAGATTTTTACCCTAAAAAAATTCCTTATAATTCCTTAACCCTACGGTTGGTTTTTCAGAATTTTGTTTTCCTATACGAATTTCATTATTACGAATTCAGGAATTTGTTGTGTTCACTGGTCATATCATAAAGCCTCTATTTTTTATTTATTGGAGGAATTATCTTGTTTACTCGCTGGTATTTATTAATTGAGTCTTTTGAGATTTCGACCTATGTATTCTCATTATGCTTAAACTCTAATTCAAAATAGTTTTTCCTTAATTTATTAGACACAATCATTTCCTTATTGTCATTAAATTTCCCCAATTTTGGGGTTCTGGGTTTTTTGGCAGAAGTTCAGTTAAGCTTATATGGTCATATGTTAGTTGTCTATTGTGCTCACAACTTAGATTTTCTTTATTATAGTTACGTATGAAAAATTTGTATGAATTTTACTCACTGTATATGGAAATTGTCTTCCTTTGTTATTCATATAATTATTATGAACTTTGTCAATTTCATTTTTTCGATATGTATTCCAACTCTGTGGCACACCATAATGTATCTCCTTCTAGTATCGAGAAGTCTCTCTCAAATTACACAACCAACTTGCTAATTTCCGTTATTGACCATAAGTTTTTCTACATTTACTATTCATTCCATTGAATTCAGATTTTTTCTACAAATTTTTCTTCAATACATATCTTGTATCTTTGTAATAATTTAGGTTCGTTATAGAGTTTAAACCTCATAAACTGTTGAACAAGTTATTTTTGACAGAGATATTCAAGTAGAATTTTCTGTGATATATAATTACAAATTTTCATGCAATTCAATTTATCTTAGTCTGTCATAGACTATGTAATTGTCTTGCTTGTTTCAATTTCCCCACCTCGAAACCTTAATTGGAAAATTTGTAACTAAAATTCTTTGTATGCGATAGTTTCACTATTCACATCACATGCTATAGAGGATTATATTTACTACTAAATTTTACTTTTATAATTAAGATGATTACCATTAACTCATCTATGGTTTAACTTGTCTATTTCCTCTGTGTATACCTGGAATAGTATAATTATATATTTTATTGTCTATATAACGTCTTCTCTGTTTATTTTGTTGATATTCATTTCGAATTTCTGTAATACAGATTTAACTATATTAATATAGTCCTACTTCTGACTTTATTTTGAGTATAATTACATTTCAGATTTTTATTTATATACTGATACTCTATACCTCTAGAGTAGTTGAAATTGTAATTCATATTTCGAGAATTTAATTATGTAACTTAATATATGATAATTTTCTTGTCAGGAATTAATATGGGAATTCTCTTCCGATATTTACATACTCTTTCAAAATTCTGTTCAATACTGTTTCACTTTGGGATGCCTCTTCTCCTAGGCCTATATTGGGACTTTCCCCTTTTTCTGTTAGTTACTGTAATTTACTTAATTACTTCCTATTATTCAAGTTATTCTTAGAGTTTAACTTATTGTAGGTACAAGAAGAAATCTTCAAATCCAAAGATATTTTCACAGGTATTATTCTTACTTGCATATTCTTAAACTTTTCCTTTTCATTTTCATCGTTACCAATTATAAATTTGATAACTTTTTTTTGTTTCAGGTTTGTCCTATTATCTTCATCCACTAATAATATTCCTTTTGATCAATAGTCAGAGTACCTGACTATCAATATTATCCTCTTTCTGGTCAGTCATCTGAACAATGAAGGCTCTTCCACCAACTATTCCACTCTTCATATTCTATTGAATTTTATTGTATATATTAATTATATGATGACCTTGATGTAGTTATAACATCATCCTGAATAGAACACTTGTTATAAATTTCGATTGTATTGTTCCTTCCTCAAGTCCACTAGAGGATTTTTGACAGACTGATATAGGTATTGAAGTTTGATAATATAGATCTCTGTTTCTTTCTATATTATATTTTTCCATGTATATGGCTGACTTTTGTATGGTTTGTGATGTAAGAGAAATTCTATTTTGCAGAATATATATTTCTATCTTACATTCAACATAATATAAAATTCTATTTTACTTTAAATCTGAATATTATATTCACATAGAATAACTCAGATGTATATTACATTTCAAATTATCCACCTAGAATGTATTCTTTTTAAAATTTCCACTAAAGGTTATATACATAGAGAATTTTCCGCTATTCTTCTTGTTGTAATATATATCTATATTTATTGCACATGTACTATACATTTTTCAGTAAAATTCCATATGTTTAGTTTGGACTCAAATAACAGTTTTAGACCCTCAAAAGGGGTAAAGAGATTATGTTTTTTTATCCATGAACTCTATTAAGTCTATGTAACATCATAGAAGGATTGAATATATTCATTTATAGTTAAATCTCTTGTCAAATACATATGGCAATTAAATTTTATGAAACTAGACACTGTATAGTACACATAATTTGTATAATTTAATTTACATAAATTCTATTCATAATTTTTAAAATAATAGTTTTTTTATATTCCACTTCCATTTTAGAATAACTAATAACAATAAGATAAGATATAAAAATTCCACAGAATGTACATACCACTGTATAAAGACTATGTGCCTCCCAACCTTGAGCTTATTCCACAGCTCTCCCCCAAGCAGAGACCAATTCTTCCTTAGGTATACAAACCTCTTGTCACACTAGTAATAACTTATTTAATCTTTCTTTCCCTCCACTTGTTTCCATAACTGCGTTCAGTTATTTTGGGATGTTATTTCCCTTAGCCTAGGCTTTGCTTTCGTTTTTTCCACAAAAGCTTCTTTTAAAATTAGCTTTTCCTCGACCTTGTTTTAATATTATCTATTCTCAGTAACTTTCCTCTTTACTGAGGATTTAATTAGATATTTTTCTTCCATATAATAAAATTTACTTTATTTTATTTTTCTCCAAGGATTTCGAGAGAATTTTGGGAAAATCTTGAGAATCTAGTCCATCCTCATGGATTTAAATTCTTGGTCTCAATTTACTCTATCTTTATACAATAATATAATTTCCACATTTATATATTAATTCCCACAATTAATATATAAATATATAATTTATTTTTGAGTTCCACCTCACCTTTGTGTTTATTTTCCATTTATAGTGTGCTGAAAATAGGGATATTAAACATATTTACACGACATTCCATATGAAAACCTACATAAATATATTAAATCACTGAATCAAATCATCTCTACAAACAGAACACACATTTTTCATATTTCACTATCAAAATTACAGATCCTTGAAAACACATTTAGATGGTAAACCCACTGTAACCATGGATCTTGTATTGTTAGAAATTCAAACATTACGCATAAGCAAATCAATCAAGTGTATATTTCAACATATCTTCAGATCTCCCAGATCTAAGCCTTCTCCTTAATCCTAGTGCTTAGTTGTTACAGATCATATCACACATGAATAATCCATTGCATTGCACACTTAACTCCTTGACCATCTCCTTGTATAGATTTTAATCCTTCCAATTCCATAGGAAAATCCCTTGATAATATTCTTAGTAATTGTTTATGCAATCAAATAAATGTTATCATCAAAATAATATGGGAAATGTAGAAATATATTAATACTGATGTATTACCAGATTCTCTTGATCTAAAAATATTTATCTTCTTGCTAAATACATAATCCTTCCACTGTTAAACTTGCAGAAATTTAAAACTCAATTGCAAACAAATGTGAATAAATTCAATCGCACATAACATAGTTGTTTAACGGGAAATCTTAAAGCTAAAAACCCCAACTATAATATATTATGTATATCAATGGAATCATGTAATAATCTCATACAAAGCTTAGTACATCAAGCTCTTAGTACAATCAACAATCATTACACACTGTCATGCATAAATTTGCATCTCCATGCACCAATTTCTTGTCTCCCGACAGCCTGCCTCCACTGCGCAATCCTTGTTGAAGAAGACCCCAGTATGGATTCGACTTGGCCTTGCCTTGACTGCGAAATCCTCATTGGCAACTATAATGTGCGTCAGATGCATTGAATTCATCACTATAGTCACAACGGATAGTCCATCTCACCCTTTCACCTATCTCTCCACTAGGTCTCCACTGGAACTGACATGCATTGTAGTTAATTGTTGTTTTTTTCCAGTTGTTGGTGATTTATTAGTTGTGAATTAATTAACTAATTAATTCACTTAACTCTCACTAGTGTATCTTTTAGTTAGACTAGATACAACTAGCTCAACTGAGTTTAACTGAGTTAAACTAAATAACAACTCCATAAACTACTCTTCCAACTCTGTCATAACTTTGCCACTTCAGTTCTAACTAAGTCCTCCAAGCATGAGCCACCAATAAACCCTAGGAATTGCGTAGTTCCTTCACCCCATTGATTTTCCAAATCTGTTCACTGAAAAAAAGTGCTCCAAGAGAATAAGGTAATGTTTATTGTTGGATTATTATTAAGAGCTAATAATAATCGACATGCATCTATTTTTATATCGACGATCTATAAATAGACTTCACCCAATATTCTAAAAATAGGATTTCATCTATTTTTCACATTTGACCAACCATCTAAAAATAACATCTTGCAACTTATATAATATGCTCACCGTGTCTAAAAATAGACATACACCTAAAAATAGACTGTGGGCCCCACTTAGTGAAGGTGCTTACTTTTCACTAAGCTCATCATCTTGTTGAATCTCAACACTCACTCTCAACAAGAAAGGGATTATCCTTCACCTTGATCCTGCCTCTATGGTATTCAAATTTTCTCCTGCCGAGCGCCTTCGTCAAAATGTTTGCATCCTGATCTTCCGTAGGAATGTGCTGAAGCAACATGAACTTCTGCTGCACACAATATTTGATATGATGATACCGGATCTCAATATTTTTAGATCTATCATGAAACATAGGATTAATTGAGATTTTAATGCAACTCTAATTATCACAATGTATCACTGTAGGATCTAAATGTGAACCAAACAAACTGACCAGGATCTTCCTCATCCAGATAGCCTCACATGCAGCTTGAATTGCTGCGATGTATTCTGCTTCCAATTAACTAAGTGCCATGGATCTTTATTTCCTGTTGTACCAAGAAACTGTTTTAGATACGATATTGAAAACCCCTCCTTATGTGCTCTTTCTTTCCATTGGGCTGCCTGCCCAATCTACATCCGTGAAGCAATGCAACTTCACCTCATTCGTCTATCTGTACCATAAGACATACTCAGATGTGCCCCTAAGATACCTCAGGACATGCTTGCCTACCTTCCAAAAGAGCTTGGTAGGCTTAACCATCGCTTGTGAAAGCTGGTTCACCACATAGCATGTGTCCGTTCTTGTATTAACTAAATACATGAGCAAACCCACCAAATGTCGATAAACAGTGGCATTCACTACCTCTGTCGATGTAGCATCATCTTTCCTCTAATTTCCTAGAATAGGAGTATCCATGGGCTTGCAGACCTCCATGTGAAACTTACCAAGTATCTCTTGAGCATACTTGCCTTGAGACACAAACAGTTCACCTTCTCGCTGCCATATTTCCAATCCAAGAAAATAATGAAAGAGGCCCAAATCCTTCATCTCAAACTCCTTTGCAAGATCTTCCTTGCATGAGTGTATCAACTAATCATCACCTGTAAGTATTAAATCATCAACATAAAGAAAAATGATTAAAAGCTTACCCTCCACCATAATTTGGTACAGGTTTTCATCCACCTCACTCTTGGTGAAGCCAAGTCCAGTGAAATAGTTGTCGATCCATGTGTACCAAGCACGTGGTGCTTTCTTAAACCCATACAACGCTCTTTTGAGTTAGCACACATGCGACTCATTGCTGAAGATCTCAAATCCTTTAGGCTGCTCAATGTACACCTATTCCTCAATGATCCCATTAAGGAACACAGTCTTCACATCCATCTGATGAATGTGCCAACCCATCTGTGCTGAGAGAGCAAGGATGGTCCTTATGGAAGAATACCATGTGACAGGTGCAAAGGTTTCTTCATAATCAATCCCCTTGATCTGTGAGAAGCCCCAGGCAACAAATATTGCATTATACTTCTCGACACTCCCATAAGCAGGTTTCTTTACCTTGTAGATTCATTTCGAATCTACCACTGATTTTCCCACCAGCCTTGGAACAATCTCCCAAGCACTGTTTCTAACAATGGAGTCATACTCCTCCACCATGGCATCTACCCATGTGGGCTCCTGAGTTTCTTCTTCAAAATAAGATGGCTTTGTCATGATACACTTGCTCATAAGAGCCATGTATCCAATAAATCGGTCATGTGACTATCTTTGTCTGCGTTGTGATGTAGGGACTCCTACATTCTCTGCTGCATCAAGCTTTAGTCTCTCAACTTCTATGGTACACCTTCTGCCTGTTCTGATGTTTGGTTCTGCATGAGTGGACTCATCCACTCCATGAATCTCCTCCTGTGGTTGATCCACATCTAGAGGCTCATCTTTGGGAATAAGAAGTTCCTCCTCTGCATGCAAGTGTAGCTCCCTCTCAAGCGACAAATTCATGGCTTTCACCTCATTGAATTTTATATCCCGTCGCACCACATACATTTGGCTGTTTGGAAAATACACATGATAATTATGGGTGTTTCTATGTACCCCACAAATATCCCAACTTCTGTAGTCGGCTCTAGCTTCTTCCTGGTGTCCTTTGTCACATGAATGTAAACAGATGAGCCAAAAATCTTCAAATGAGAAATATCATGCTTCTTACCAGTAAAAGCTTCTTCAGGTGTACTCATGCCAATTACTCTATGGGGACAATGGTTTTGCACATAAACCGCAGTGTTGCATGCTTTCGCCCAAAAGTGCATCGGTAGGCCCTCGTCATGCAATATAGCTCATGTAGCACCCACGATCGTTCTATTATTCCTCTCCACGACCCCATTCTGTTATGGGTTATGAGGCACTATGAGTTCTCTTCAAATTCTTTATTTGCTATAGAAGTATTTGAATTCATTCGAGATATATTCACCACCATTATCACTCCATAGAGCCTTCACTTGCTTCCCCAAATCCTTCTCCACCAATGATTTAAACTCACATAACTTTGATAATGTTTCACTCTTCTTCTATGTGAAGAAGATCTAGCATCTACGAGAATAGTATTCAACAAATATAACATAATACTTGTGTTTTTTTGTTGAAGAAACAAAGAAAGGTCCACACACATCTGTGTGAATTCTCTCCAAGATCAACGAAGCACGGTTCTCCTTCTCATGAAAGGTGGTCTTCAGAAACTTACCCATAATACATCCCTTGCACTGATCTCACTGCACAAGAGTACCCTTGGGAAATTTTCTACAAAATCTTCAAGGCAACATGGTGAATATGGCCCAATATCCTATGCCATCATTCGCCCTCACTCCGTCTCACCACTTCTTCTTCTTTTCCCATCATTACAACGTAGCCATATACCTCCAGCTTGTAGATATTCTTAACTCAAATCCCTATCCTATTGGTTTTACCCATTGTTTTATGTCGCAGGAAATATTTTCCCTCGCTGAAAACAATGTCATAACCTCTGTCTTCCAACATTGAGATTGAGACCAAGTTCTTCTTCAGACTTGGAACATGCATAAAATATTTCAACAAAAATGGTTTACCTAACTCCCTCTCAAATGTAATGGTTCCAATGCCGGTCGCACTGTATCTTCATTGTCACCCATCTCTATATGCATTTGGAGATCCTTCTCCTCCAAGTCACTAAACAACTCCTTGTCTCCCGTCATATGGAAAGACAAACCACTATCAAGATACCACACCGATCCCATTGAGCTTGAAACAAAGCACGCGATAAAAGAGAAATCAAGTTAAAATTGCGAGGCTAAGGCCTCATCAGCTGCAACTCCAGCAACCTTCTTGTTCTTCTTTTTCTGTAGGTAGTTAGTGGCGAGATGCCCATGTTCGTGACAGTGAAAACACTTCACTTTGGACAAATCAAACTTCTTGCCTTTAGCCTCGGATTTTGGATGGGATTTATTCCCCTTCCCTTTCCTTAATTTTGTAGCCAAAGTGAAATTCTCTTCATCATCATTATTTGATGAAGATCCATCCCTGGTACTTCGCCTTATCTCCTCTTGCACAAGATCCGACTAAAGTCTCTCCCAACCCGACAGTTTCTCTCGTCCATTGTCAGAGTCTTCGTAGCTATGCCAACTCTTCGGAAGCCCAAGGAGATCCAATATCACCAAGTCATCATCATCAATAGTAATCCCCACACTTCCTAGTTCATCCCTACAGTGGACAAACTTCGTGAGATATTTTGGAATACTGTCGCCCTTATCCATTTTTATTTTTCTGAGCTTATCTTTTAGCGCCAACTTCCTTTGGTAGCTGCTGCTTTGGAAAAGATATGTCAAAGCCTTCCACATTGCAAATGGAGTGGCTTTCTTGTGAAGACTTGACATTATATATGGTCCTTCACACCTTCCAATAGAATTCTTCTTGTCTTTGCTACCTTCTTTTTCCATGCATCAAGTCCTGCAGCATCGCTAGAAGCAGGCTTATGAACATCGCTATCGATGAACTCCTTCAGCCCATTATCTTCAAGCACTGCCTCCATCCTATCCTTCCAAGATATGTAATTTGAGATACCCTCAAGGGCATACTCCAATCACAACCCATTGCAAGACATTTCAATGAATACTCAACTGTCGCACCAAGAAATTTCTACAGCAAATTCAAATTGTCCACCAGCACAAACTCAAAAATTATTCACAATTGCGATCTCCAGTAATCAGTATTGATCTGATACCATGTAGAAATTTATTAATACTGATGTATTACTGGATTCTCCTAATCTAACAATATTTATCTTCTTGCTAAATACAAAATGCTTCCACTGTTAAACTTGCGTAAATTTAAATCTCAATTGCAAACACATGTGAATAGATACAATCGCACATAACACAGTTGTTTAATGGGAAACCTTAACGCTAAAAACCGCAACTATTATATATTATGTATATCAATGGAATCATGTAATAATCTCATACAAAGCTTAGTACATCAAGCTCTTAGTACAATCAACAATCATTACACACTGTCATGTAGAAATTTGCATCTCCATGCACCAATTTCTTGCCTCTTGACAACCTGCCTCCATTGTGCAATCCATGTTGAAGAAGACCCCAGAATGAATTTTAATTGGCCTTGCCTTGACTACGCAATCCTCATTGGAAACTCCAATGTGTGTCAGATGCGTTGAATGCATCACTATAGTCACAACAGATAGTCCATCTCACCCTTTCACCTATCTCTCCACTGGGTCTCCACTGGAACTAACATGCACTGTAGTTAACTGTTGTTTCTGTTTAGTTGTTAGTGAGTTATTAGTTGTGAATTAATTAACTAATTAATTCACTTAACTCTCACTAGTGTATCTTTCAGTTAGAATAGATACAACTAGCTCAATTGAGTTTAACTCACTTAACTGAGTTAAACTAAATAACAAATCCATAAACTACTCTTCCAACTCTATCATAACTTTGCCACTTCAGTTCTAATTAAGTCCTCCATGCATGAGCCACCAATAAACCCTAGGAATTGCATAATTCCTTCAACCCATTGATTTTCCAAATCTGTTCATAGAAATAAAGTGCTCCAAGAGAATAAGTTGATGTTTATTGTTGGATTATTATTAAGAGCTAATAATAATCAACATGCATCTATTTTTAGATCGACGATATATAAATAGAATTCAACCAATATTCTAAAAATAGAATTTCATCTATTTTTCACATTTGACCAACCATCTACAAATAGCATCCTGCAACTTATAGAATATGCTCACCATGTCTAAAAATGGACATACACCTAAAAATAGCCTACGGGCCCCATTTAGTGAAGGTGCTTACTTTTCACTAAGCTCATCATATTGTTGAATCTCAACAGGAAATTACCATGGTAAAGTATCTTGGTTTTCTTTTTCATGTGTAGTATTTCTGTATGTGACTTTTGTTCATAGAAACTACATATGTACGTGATTATTCTTCATAGGAGTCGTCTATACTTTTCGAACTTAAAATTTTCATATTTTCTTAAATGAATCTTGTAACAAGGCTATCAATACACTTCCTTATTTTTGAAATACTTGTACCAATATTCCTATCATCTACATTAGTTATATAATGACCATATTATAACTAGGTTTACACCAAATACATATTTGACATGCAGGTTACCATCAAGGAAAACACATTAGCCATAATGTCAATAATCTCCGCCTTTGGACTTGATGGAAATCTCCTGCATACATCAACTATTTTACCCTCCTTTGACATCAAGGACAAAGCATGGAACCAAGCTTAAATAAGTACTCCTCCTCTTATGCTCAACACACTAATTATGATTTGTTATTATGAACCAAGAAGTGAAACTGCAAGATATGACAATAGTCCTACATACTCACCATGCTCCCCCTTAGTGTATGTTGGACCTTATTATGATATGAAATGATACAAATGCATGATCATCCACAAATACAAAAGATATATCCTATAACCATTGAATCTATGATCCCATGCTTACATCAATCACCAAAAATAAGGGGGCTACATACATGGAATGACTTGATCCCAACAGATGAATACACCAGCAAAGTAAAACAATAAAGATATGTCATTCATGGACAATAATCTATGTTATGTTCAAGGATATCATCAATAAAGTTTTTATAGGAAATTTATGGTAATTATCCTCAACCACCAAGCTTCATATAATAATTTGTTAGTGTTTATGTGGCACTAGAGTACCCACAACACCTCCTTAACAGTTGGTTGTTCCTTGCAAAGGATCACAGAGATATTATGGTTTTGTTAGTGGATAGACTTGAAATAACGTAAAGAAAAAATAATAGTGTAAGTAATGCATGTAACAACATAAGCTCAAAAATAAACAAACAAGAAAATAAGCTCAATGGAGCAAACAAACCAATACAGAAATGGAGAAAGGCCCTCTTTACTGGCTGGTGGTGGTAGAAGAATACAATGCTAAAAACTAGAAGAGAGTCCTTTGAGCTATGGACCTAAAGTACTCTTAGCAAGGAGGTCCCTTTCCTTGGCCTCTTTGCAAGCTTCTCCTCTCTCTCTCAAAATGAATGTGAAGACTCTCTAATGATGGTGTCCTCTTCCCACACTAAGATGTTGGATTGCTTAGAATAAATATGGCTAGCATGCTAGTGCTCTCACTCCTTTTGCTTTAGCAGATGAAATGTGGTCTTCTCTTATAGAAATTTGGCTATCATAACAATGTCTCCTACTTTTCTCTCCCCATGGCATGTTTATATAGAAATTTTTTGAACTACTCTTCCCTCTCTTCGCTCAAGAGTGATAATTACCCAAGAGTAGGACAAGGGATCCCTTTGAGGGAGGCATATCTTTCGTGTGACCTCATGTCGGCTATCCTTGACTGTCAATGATATAGAATCAACTCCCCAAGTGTGGGAAGTGGTCCCGAATAATGACTTTTCTCAATCTCGAGGATCACACGGTTATTGAAGAAATATGCGTGCAGTCTACGCTCAAATAATTTCTTGCTGGTGCGTGGTCCAAAACATTTCTCATCAAACCTGAGGAATTTTTAATTTTTTTCCCTTCATGATGTTTTCCTCCTAGAAAATATTCACTTGTACCTTCTGCTTGACATTTTCTAATGTCTTTTATTGTACCATTTTATGGTTTTAACATTTCCTCCCTGATGTATAAGGTCTACGAGGAAATTTATAACCGAAATGCATCACATTTTTTGTTCTCACTGAGAGTCTGCGTAACCACTTTGAGAGAGAGTAACTTAATGCATATATAAGTAGGGGAACCCCTTAACTGAAGTAAAAAAATAACCATGCTTTGTAGGAAACCTTAAGTGATAAAATAATAAATGTTTCTATGAGGTGAGAATGTCCTATGCTTGTTATGATGACAAGTTAATGTAGTTTGACATATATTGGTTCTATCAAGTTACATTGTGGTAGGTGAACTGCTACTGGTTCTATCAAGGGCATTTTTCTTTGAAAAAATAGGCTGAATGTGGCACCCACATGCATTTTCTAGGTAAATCACTTTTTAGTGAGGTACTTAATATATGCACGGGTCTTTAACTTCTGGGAAACTTCTTATGCATAATGATTTAAGCATTGTTGAAAGAGATGCTTACTGATACACAAATCTTCAACTAACTCACAGAGTGTAGCGGTTATGAAGTATGCTACCACTTTGAAATGAAAGATGGTGTTAATGTCGAATGTCATGGGGATCGATGACATCAATGGGTGATGTTAATTCCAATTTTTCCACATGAGGATGTTCCCAAAGTGGTGGGTAACCATCTAAGGTACTACCTTCATCATGGAAAATGTTTGTTTAAATCACAATAAGGAAGTATCAACCGTCCGACACAAGTGCTTATACAAGGGATTAGGGTTTCTCGTGAAGGAGGGTGTAATATGGTGAGTTAACAAGACATGATGATGATACTTGGCTAAAATTGTTGGTGATTAACAACTGGAACAAGGTTGGAGATGTTAATGAAAATGGTGAAAGTCACAACAATTTTTGATAAGGGTAGCCCTGGGGTTGGTAGGATATCTAGGGTGATATTAATTATGCTATGATTGATGTGACTGGGTGTGGTAAAGAATGTGCAATTAGGACTTCCTCCATGTATAAAAGGTAAAAATATCGGTGGAAGTCTTTCTCCTAAAAAGATATTTGTACACTTTCCAAAAGAATGTAAAAGTGGTTTGGATGTATAAACACGGAGACGGGTGCCCCATTAACATGTTGATCCTACATGATGGTGCGAGAAGAGTGTTTGCTAAAGGTGAAGACCCCATTGGATGTATGAGTGTGGGGATGATGAGAAGGATGAAATGACATATATGGGCTATGTTCGTGAGGGTGTGATACACCAAATGTGACATGCAGTAATGCACTTTTGCTGATTGGTTATAAGAATGTTGGTGGTGTCCTAAGGGCGGGGTTTTGATATGCGATGAGTAAATAAGAATGGGTCTAATAATTAATGCATAGAAATGAGATGGTTCCCAGGAAGGAGTAGGTGGTCATGGCTGCTCATGGTAAGTGGTGGTTTATGAATTTGATGGAATCCATGAGAGGTGAGGTTATATCGACCAATGAGGGTATTTACAATGCGCAAGGTGAGATGATGATAAACATGATTGAGTGAATGAACCCTATGGTGTATTTTTGGAGAAATGATGTCATGATATGAAAAGCTTTAGAAGGGAAGCCTATGATGATAAAAATGGAATGATACCTTCTCTTGTACTTTTATTGCCTTTGAATTTTGGTCAAAATGCAATGATTCTTGTGTACCAGCAATATCTGTGGCGAATACCCCCAGTAAACATATATTTTTCAAAACATATAAACACTTTGTAATGATATTAATTAAAAACAAAACATGGCGTACTTGAGATTAATTCTGGAGGCGAGCGATGGGCCCAAAAATGAGTTGTTATGGAAACTAGAATGAAGGTGTCCATGTTGAATATGATGAAGTACAGATCATTGTGTGTCTCGTGGTTTTTAGATCAGATTTCCCAGGCTCTTTTTATGATATCCTAAAAATTACGAAAAAGGGCAATATATAGGAAAAAATGGCCCAATTTCAATCCATTTGTGTCATTGAGCTAGAGAGGTCACATGTTGTGATTGGATTGTTTCTTGCCATTGCAGTCAGCTAGAGCACCCTAGAAACACACAGGAGTGTCAAGTAGGAGCTAGAACTTGATCCTTTTCAATTTTGTATTTTTCAAGGCAGATGTGTTGTACAAGGGTGTCTTGTATGACCCTTTGAAGCTTTTATTAGAAGGACTGTGGGGGCGACTCAGAGAGAGTTGCATGATCGGTGCCCAGAGCTATGGACTTCATGAGCTAAACCTACACAAATAGCATTTGTAGACACGTCGACATATGCATTTATGTGGGACATAGACACGAAGGTGATGCACATATTAGAAAATAGGCACGTTGACTAGTGATGGAGGTAGACGCGTATGTGAGACAAATAGTCATGTACAACAAGAGAAAGAATGTCTCACAGTCATGCTATATGCATTTCTATGTAGCTAAATAGCTCGTGGTCCTCCTAAATTGTTTTAACTTATGTTTTTAAGCTTCTTGGGGCCCAAAAAATGATAACGTTTTGGTGTTTTTTTTATGGTAGGATGTTGTGGAGGGAGAGGGACTGGACTTTTCTTCGTACTGAGGTGGCCTAGGATCCTGGTGCTCACATGACTTTGGCAAGATGGGGGTTACTCAAATTTATTGAGAACCCTATCCATATGTCTCATAATCGAGTTTTACGATTTCTGGTTTGTTATTGGTATCAGGAGAGGAGGATTATGGTTTTGCATCAAGCTAAGCTAGTGATATTGGCTTAGATGGATATGTACTTTGTGACTAGTCCTTTGTCTCATGGGGAGGTGTTACCCCTTCCACTGCTAGCAGGGGTAGTGAACATGAGGCACTGGGTTGAGGAGGAGGGTCGCTATGGGCCCAAAGCCATTTTCAAGGGGCGTATTGATGTCGCTTGAGTACTGGATTTGATAGAGCATGTGACCTTATCTATGATAGTATGTTTGGTGGGGTTATCTTCACCCAACAGGGTATCATAGGCACATATAGTGGTCCTTCAACAGCTTCGGGCATGGAACCTTTTTGACTGGGCTCGTCTGGTGTACAGTGGCATGGTTTCTTAGCTCGCCAAGCTGAAACATGGCCGATCTAATAATTTTTGTTATGCTAGTATATTATGTTGTATTATGTATGAGCGGGTCATTATGTTATAACCTTTTATTGTGGTGTCGCTTAGCCCTTTGAGGAATCTTTAGATTTAGATATGTGTTCTTGTTATTCCTTGTCATGTAGGGGGTGGTGCAGGAAAGTAGTGCAACAATACTGTAGAGGAGTAGTTCAAGTCGAACCCTTAGCTGATCCCAGAGTAACCTTATTCTGGAGTGGATTTCAAAGTTGATCTGGACATGGGTCTTCCTCTGGGTTATGCTTGGGGGTGAGCATGTATTACCTTTATGTTTTCATCATTTGAGTATTGTTTTCATGTATATATGGATATATTTTTCTATGATGACATTGATACCATGTTTGTTTACTTGTAGATGCCAGTCTGATGGGCCAACCATTGGCCTTCCTAGTAGTCCACGATATGAGGAGGATGGAATTCCAAGGGCGGCCTAGGCCCCAGGGAGGCCTCTATATCATGGGCCTCCTCATCAACCTAGACTACTGGAGTTGTTGCCACTGATCGAGATGGGTGGTCCCTTAGGGGAGGGCTTTAGCTTTGATGTAGCACTACTCGCCCGAGAAGAGGTTTTTGAGGCTCGTGTAGCTGTTGCCAAGGCTCTCATGCTCATCTTAATAATTTAGACATTTCATTAATAAACAGGGTGGAACTAATGCTAGTCATGAGGATGTAAATATGGATTTTTTGTGCTCTCTTTAGAAGAACATTCTTTGAAATGGATAACTGAGAGACCTCATAATTATTTTAATTCATTGCAATCAATTAATAATTCCTTTAGGGATAGGTTTGGAGATAAGAGAGAAAAAAGGGATATTGTTAAAGATAAGAAGGAATTTTTCCAATATTTAGCTAAAGAGCCTGAAAAGGATAAGAAGGCATCTGGGAAATTTGAAATTCTAGGTTTTGATAGGGCATCAACTAAATTTAAAGAGTCTAAGGGAAACAAAGTCGAAGAATTTGATGATGAACCTATCCAAAAATTATTGCAGAAGCTTGAAAGCATGGAGCTAAATCAAGCCAAATTATGTCTAACCATTGTAAGGAAATAAGTGCCTTGCAATCTAGGATGGTCCAAATGGAAAAGTATCAAACAAAAAAATTTGAACCTAGAAATCATAATAATTGGAATAATAATACTGGCAAAAAAAAGGCCCATCTAATCAACAATGATAACCTAATCCTCTTGAATCTCCCCATCTGGTAGATGAAGCTCGACCGTATTGTAGGGCATGTTATGCTATTCATGAAGAGGATACTTTCCGCACTGTTAAGAGAATAATGGATAGTGGAATTCTTGGGACAAGTAATCAAAAAAATATTGTTGGAAAGGAATATCACTTACCTATGGAAAATTGGATGGAAGTTAATGAAAATAGTTGTGATGTTAGGCGTTTTACATCTTCGTATAGTATAAATAACTTTGAGCACAAAAATGATTTGATGGTTGAACTATTTGGTGAAATACTTCTCGAGATAAAGTCTTGGAAGTTATGAAACATAAAGGGTTAACTTATCAAAGAAGGAATAAGGAGAAAAGCGATAGTAAAATTACCCCGCGAAGTTTTAGCCCTCTTGCAAGCTCTAGAATTGATCTTGATTTGGCTTGTTGTTTGAATAATGCAAAGATTTGGGTTCCTATCACCAAGATATTGAATATTCCTTCCCAAAATACTAAGTTATTAAATCCCATTGAAGCTCCTCATGTTAATGTTTCTCAAGAAATGACTCCTAAGAATATCTATCAGGGTACCCCCATATATTTGCAAAGTATGGATTCAGATAACAAAGAACATCAACCATTTTTTATCACTTTGCTTGTTAATGGCTATAGATTGTATAAATACATGTTGGATTCTAGTGCCTCAACTTGTGTTATGACAAAGAGGGTCATTGCGCAACTCTATTTGAGAATCTCTAGGCCTTACTACAACATGAGTGCCATGTATTCTAAGAAGATTAAATTTCATCAGTTAATCAAGGATTTACAAGTTCATTTATTACTTTACCGTAACATAATGATTGTGATGGATAGTTGTATGATGTACTAGATGCTTGGGGTATGTTATTGTCAAGAAAGTGGGCCTATTATCGAGGAGGAAGTATTCAAATGAATTGTTCATATGCTACGATTCCTTCTCCTAGAGGTGATGGATTTTTTGAGACTTAATACAGAGCATGAAATAAGATTCCATATTGAAGATCCTAAAAACCCCAATAATTAGATAATAAAGGAACGTCCTAACCTTGGGAATTATGATATTTTGTCTAACTCCTTAATTCCTTTATATGTTATGGTTGATGAAGAGGTGGTTGATTTAAAGGATAAGGTATGGTTTATGAATTTTGATGGCTCATCTTCTAGGCATGGTAAAGGTGCGAGAATAGTATTAAAATCTCCCCTTGGTCATATTTTCAAATTTTCCTATATATTGGAATTTGAAGCAACCAACTATGTTTCCGAGTATGAAGCTTTATTGTTGGGTCTTGAATTGGAAAAATATTTGAAGATTAAGTTTCTTAGTATCAAGGGAGACTCTGATTTGATTATCATGCAGATTAAGAACAAATTTACACGTAAAAATAAAATATTAAAAAAATATTGAAATGTTGTATGGGATTCTATGGAATATTTTTATGTTTTTTATCTCAAAGTTATCCCTAGAGAAAACAATAACTTGGAAGATGATATTTTTGTATCAATATCAACTTTGTTTTTATCTAATGAATTGTTGAAGGTTAGGGTAAAAATGGAAATTAATTTTAGACCTTATGTACCTGATAATATGGAGCATTGGAAGAGTTTCAATGATGGAAGACATGTGATTCACTTTTTGAATAAGTTGGATGAATTTGAAAATTTTGGTGTTAGTTATAAATAGGATGGATGTGATAACCATGAAGATATACCTAACCATACCCCTAGGAACATTGTAGCTTTGGAACAACATTTTAACCATCCTCATGCCACAAAAAAAAGGATGAAATTAAGATGGATCTAAGGGAATCTATGGAAGTAAAAAAATGTACGTCTAGTGACCCTAAAATTGTGAAAATTGGTAAAGGTGCTACTAATGAAGAGGGAAAAAAGTTGATTGATTTACTTCATAAATATAGGGATGTTTTCGCATTTTCTTATGATGAAGTAAAAGGCTATAGGGAAGACGTCATGGAAAACACTATCCCTTTAAAACATGAGCATTATAAACCTTTTCATCAAAAACTTAGGCACATAAATCCTAATATGGCTTCCTTAATAAAAAAGGAGCTTCAAAGATGCTTGAAGATGGTATTATTGCTCAAACTAGGAATTAGATATGGTGTTCTAACTTGGTGATTGTTAGAAAAAAGAATGGAACAATCATACTTTGTGTTGACTTTAGAAACCTTAATATAGCATGTAAAAGAGATAATTACCATTTTCCAAACATGGAGATTATATTTCAAAGGGTAACGAGTTCAGGAATGATGTCATTGCTAGATGTTTTTTCTTGATATAATCAAGTATGGGTCAAGAAAGAGGATTAACACATAACTACTTTCACCACACCATGGGGCACATTCAAATACATTAGAATTCCTTTTGGATTAACTAATGTTGGAGCTACCTTTCAAAGAGATTTGGATTATGATTTTAAGGGTTTAATTAATAAAATCATTTAAATATATCAAAATGATCTTACAATTTTTTCTAAGGATGGTATGAGTCATATAGGTCATCTCAGGAAGGTTTTTGACAAATGTAGAGATTTTTGTATCTCTTTGAACCCTTCTAAATCTCTGTTTGGATCAAATCAAGGGAAGTTACTTGGTCACATCACCTACAAAGATGGTATCAACATACACCCTTGCAAGTTTGAGGAAATCCAAAATATTCCTCTTCTGCATAATATTAAATCCCTTGACTCTTTCCTCAAAAAGAACAACTTTCTTAGGAACTTTATTCCAAATTGTCTAGAGATAGCTAAGCCCATTCCAATTCTTGTGAAGAAATATGAAAATTTTTAATGGAAAGAGGATGGTGAAGAGTCTTTTGAGGAAATCAAGGGTGCTATTGCAAAAGCTCGTGTTCAGGAGTAACCTTTTGCTTTCATGAGTAGAGTGCTTCAATATTATGAACTAAATTATACTACTATGGAGAAGAAGTGTATACCTTGGGCATGTCTCTTAAATAATTTAGGAATTATGTGGGTTATTATAAAATCATTGCTTTTGTCCCACATTCTGATATTAAATATATATTAACTCAGACTAATATCTTAGGGACCCGTGCTAGGTGTGTTGCTAAGATCTAAGAGTATGACTTGGAAATTAGACTTGCTAATTTGGTCAAACGTCACAGTTTGACTGAGATGTGGGTTGAAAATAATGAAAGGGTTCTTTGTTTAATTTTTATTAATGATATATCTTCACTTGAATTACAAATATTAGGAGAGCTTGATTGGTACAAGGGTATCATTTATTATTTTTTAAATCTTACATGTCCTAACCATTTAGTTTCTCATAAAATAAGAGATCTTAGATGAAAGTATTATCTCATGAAGGATTGCCTTAGATGGAGAAATCCTGAAGGTATTGTACTTAGGTGTGTCAATGAAATTTAATCTAAGAAACTAATTCTTGAGTTTCATTTAGGCTTTTTTGGTGGTCATTATGTTGCAAAAACTACCACCCATAAAATTCTTACAGATGGTTATTATTGGCCTTCAGTTTTTTGGGATGTGTATAAGTTTGTTAGAATTTTCCAATCCTGTCAACTATTCACTTGAAAATATAAACTATTTTCCATGCCCTTACAAACTGTGGTTGTTGAGGCACCTTTTCAGCATTGGAGTCTTGATTTCATTGGGAAATTTCCTAAAAAATCTAGCAATGGCTACTCATGGATTTTAAATTGTACTCATTATTTCACAAAATGGGTTGAATATATTCCTTCTAAGACTGCCACTAAAAATGTTATTATGAATTCTATTGAAAATCAAATCATTACTATATTTTACGTCCCAACTAAGATTACCATTGATAACCAAAGATTTTAGTTCTATGGAGCTTTCATATTTTTTCTTTAAGTATGGCATTGTTTTATCTCATTCATCTAAGTAGTATCCTCAAGGTAATGGCCTCTTGGAATCAAGTAATAAAAATCTTATAACCATTATTAAGAATATAGTGGGAGATAATAAGCGGTCTCGGGATAGGAAAATCAAGTATGAATTATGGGCAGATAGAATTAGAAAGAGAAAAAATACTAGTAAAATTCCCTATGAATTACTTTATGGTTTAGATGTAACTCTACCCATGCACCTTAAATCTCCACTTCATGAACTCCTTCAGAATTTTACCACTCATAAAGATGTTTTCCAAAATAGAATTGAGAAAATTGTAGAGTTAGATGAAACTCAAAGAAAAACTTTTGATAATATGTGTAAAAGTTAGTGTGATGTTAAGAAAATTTCTAGTAAGTGTTCTCGAGCTAGATCCTTGCAGGTTGGAGATATGGTGTTATTTTGGGATTGCAGAGATGAGAAACCACGAAATCAAAAGAAGTTTGACATTTCATGGCAAGGACCTTACATTACGAGAGGCATCACTAGACCAAATTCATTTCACTTGAGCACATTGGATGGTGAACCACTTGAAGTACGTGTGAATGGACCAATTATCAAGTTGTTCTTCAAAGATGACATCCAATGCCATTTCCCATCCTCTTTATTGTTGTATTTCTAACCCTACTCATTATTTATCTATTTTGTTAAAGCAGTTTTTATTTGAGCATTCTATTTCATAGAAAAAGTTTTATTTTCATTCCATGTTAGTAGAGCTTCTATTGCATGTGCTTAGTGTTATTTGATTATTTTTGGATTATATTTGGATGGAAGTTACTTATATTATTTTGTTTGTTTCTTGGGTGCACATTGTGGATTCTCACATTCCATCATGTTTGAGCACTTAAATCATCCATGATTCATCACTATGGGTCGTAAGTTTCTCAAAGTTGTAAACGCATTCTATAAGTTTGTATTGTAAATTATCTTAGTAAGACCATAAATACATGTGAAAATCTAGGTAAACATATTATTTTGGTGACAATTTTCATTCTAGGAGGTTTTTGGTCTCACTCATTCATCTATGTTTCTGAACACACATAATCAATAGAGTTTTTCCCTCCAACCTCACCCCAAAGCTGGGGTGGATTTTGTCGTCAAGATCCTAGATGAATCCTCATGTTCTAATCGACTATTTGGTAAAAGTGATTTGGCAATAACTTTAGCTAATTTTTTAAACTATTTTATTACAAATCACTTGGTCTATGAGATCATATTGAGTCAAAGAATTGGGTAAAAAATTAAATGTTTATAACAAACTGGTTTTCCTCCTTTGAGGGTTGAAATGTAATTATCTTATGTAAATAATATTTTAGCAACATGGCTAAAATATTAGAGGTTTGGAAATAATGATTAACCCCCTCATGCGTAAATTAATTAAGTTTCGTGGAAAAAATAAATTAAACATCCTAAGGTAGAAATTTAATTAATTAGAGTCAAAATTAAAATCATAGGGAAATAAATTCTCTAAAAGGAAAAACTCATGGGTATTAGAGAAATTAATTTTTGGAGCCCCCCTAAAAAAATACTGAAAATTTGAAGAAAATTTGGACACTTTGGCTTTGGTGGTGAAGTCAAAGTCAAATTTATGACGAAATTAGCTCAAAATAATTAATTTTGAGCTAATTAAAAATGAATTAAAATATAAATTCAAAAATTCCTCATATAAATTTGAAAATTCCTCAAAAATAAAAATATTCGATGGTGGAAATTAAAAGATGATCAAACATCTATCACCCATCAAAATTATTTTGGGAGAATCAAGCCATATAGTTGTTTGGAGAATTTACCTATAAATTTGAAGCCATTTTTTTGTAAGAGCATAGATGTTTGAACGGTGTCCTAGCTTTGTAATTTTTCTGGAATAATAATATTGCAAAAGTCATTGGAATTTTCATTGATGGTAGCTTTAGAAGTTGTTGATCATTAGAGCTCGTGAAATAAATAACTTATTGTAAATGTATCTGACTAATTCTTGAGTATAATTGTCATTTTATGTCTCTATGGATATAACAATTTTTCTTGAGTGTGCAAAGATTGTTTTCTCTCACTTGTACTAAGAACTAGAGCCTTCGTGATTGAACCCAAAATTTATCTCAAGAAGATTTTCTTGTAGGGCTTATTGGTTAGGGCCTAATTTAAACTCATTTATATCTTAAAATATTTGATATTTGTCTTATTAGATAAATCTAGCTAGTAAGAGCTTGTGGTATTCTATTTATATAAATATGAAATTTTTTGAAAAGGGTTCTGTAGTTTTTTTTGAGTTTTCTCTATATTAGGGATATGGGGTTACCAAATTTTTTTGTTTAGAGGTGAATGTCAAACTGACTGGAAGATATTTAAGGTTCGAAGTTTTAAACTCTTGGGAAATTTTTCAAGAGGGTTTCTAGAGATGGATCTAGGCCTAGGAAGAAAATATCCAGCATCTACTCATCCCTCCAAAATCAACCCACAAAATGAGAGAAAGAGCGTGGAATTTCAAAGGGTTTTGGCTAATAAATTTAAGATCTTAGCCATTTTTTCTGATTTCTTGAATTTTTTTAGGCATTTCCCTACCTTTAGAACTACCTTGACCTGGCCTTAAAGGGTCCTTCAAGCCCTGAGTTGGCTCCCTAATTCTATGCGGCCCTGTTGCCACAGCTTCTGGAACCTCAGCTGCACTCATCCCTTCTTCCTCTTTGCTGGCCTTTAAACCCTCAAGCACGCGCTCCCTCCTTTGCCTGCTGCAACTCTTTTTGGCCTTGTCATAATCCCTAAGCCTCATCCATTCCCTATTTTTCCTCTTTGCTCCCATATACTATCCATGATCTACCTTTTTAGCCCTCATCGAGGCACATCTTGAGGTAAACAACTTATTTTACAGCAAATATAGTTTGTTTTACAGCATGTATCATTTTTTTTTTGTCCAGCTTTGTGGTGGTTGCCTGATCAAAGGGATTTCAACTCATGTCCATAAGACCTCTTGGTTTTCCCTCTAAATCTCTTCTCTGTCTGTGTGGTCTGATATAATTAAGTTCATAGGTATAATAATTAGCCTAGAGTGGCATAAAGGATAGTCAACATAAATAATTGGATTGACTTATTTTCTTATTGTGGGCATCTTCGTGATTTTTTTTAAGGATTGCTATTTAAAATTTAGAAATGTGATATGAAAATGGAAGATGTGAATATAAGATAATAGTAGTAAGAGTTATTTTTTCAGAGGATACCGAAATTGACAAAGAAATTTCTCAATCTGTGCAATCTCATCTTGGTAGACTTGTTGTCCTAACACTCGCATCATTACTTACAAATCTGATCTTGCAATTTCCGATTAAGAATTGTACATAGCAGTGGCATGTTGAAAGGTTCCTAAACTGCTTAAGCATCTCTCCTGCATCATTACTTGAAACTTGAAAGTTTGTACTGGCAAACTGTTTTAGCAGAACTACCTTCTAATTTTCTCATTGCCTATTTCATTTGCATTCTTCATCTCCTTGCATTCACTTGCAATCATAAGCATTTCCCTCTTTCTGAATTTGCATTCTAAATGCTCATTCAATCAAGACAAAGATACAAGTTTGGGATTGTTGTGACACATTTGGCATTAGTTTATTTACTGTTATCTTAAACATAATTGAAATATAAATATCAAAACTTTTTCTCACTGTGAAGGGAATTGTTTGCATTTCCTGCATTAGTAAGATTGGTGAAGTTTGATAAGAGGACTAACACTTGTCTTGTAACTTAACTTACTGTTTGAAAGTATTCTCTATGCTAAGATATGAAATTGTAACAGTAAATTGTTTCATCTTTTGAGGGAGTTCTCCTCTGACTTAGCTTGGCTGAGATATTTTCTTGAAATAGGACTTCACTAAATCAAAGTTTGATCTCTGTCACTAGTTCCTTAAGTAGTTTCATCAGTTTTTAATTTCTATATCATACAAGTGAAGAATATCCTAGTAAACACTTTAACTAACACATTTGATTTTACTGTTTCTATTATCATTGATTCATAAGCAGTTCTAAAGTTCTCAATTGGTTATTGAAACCCTATAATCTTGAATTTTAAAGGTGATATTTGTTAGTCTTGGTTGGGTATCTCTTACTTTCAAGCATCTTGGCAGATTGCATTCCATATAGCATACTGTTGTTCTCTTAATTTTACTTGCAAGTGGATGTACTCGTCATCTTTTTTTGTTCATACATCAGTCCTGCATCTTGTCCTCACCTTTCTTTGCACCATTATTGTGACTTGAAATTCCATTTATTTGCAGGTATCTTACAGGCATTAGTCCATCACATTAACATTTTGAATCTGTCTTAATTGAATACAATTAATACATAGTGTTTATAAAGTCTTATAATTGTTAATCAAGTTGCATAATCAGTAATCACCTTACCCTAAAAATCTCCTAGAACTTGTTTCCTCTTTGTGCACCCTTGGGGACCACCCCCTTAGCCCCTTAGCTTGTCTAGGAGAAGGCTTAAACTTAGTGAGTAGGGATCAGAGTGATATCCCCTATTCTAAGGGTTGTGCCCTAGGTGTACACTTTGGGCTACAACAAGACCAATGAATGATCATATGAGATCACTAGTGTGTGCTTCTATAATACATCCAATTGAATAAGGAGAGATCAAATGAGATCCAATCACTACTACTTAACTCACTAAGATTTAATCACATCTCTCACATGTGCCTAAGTCTTCGAGTAAGATTTAGGAGGGAAAATTCAGTGCTTGCCACATATATATTTGGAGGCCCCAACATCTACTTATTATCCAACCAAACATGCCAACTTTTGGGACTTATCTTGAGGTTGAAACAATATGTCATGAACATATCAAAATTATATTTGGTTTGCAGGTTGTGGTAGTGAGTTGGAGCCCCCGAGATTTATTATTCTAGGGTCTAAAATATCTTGTGTGCAGTGTTAGTTGCAAGAACAATGGTAAAGAATGAGTTTGTTGTTGAAGGGGATGAGCTGTAACTCTGAAACTGTGTTACTATAGTAGCAACATAAATTTTGCAAATGGAATAGATACCTTCGGAACATAATTAAAGGATTTATATGTGTTGCAGTATATACCCAGTGCAGTGTTATTATGTGAAGGGGAGGCCTAGTAGTCAGTGTTTTAGATGGCCATATCTATACACATGAAAATAGAATAGCCAAATTGGAAGGAACATGGAGTTGACTGCCATAACAACAGAAAGGTTTCCACCTCCAGAGATTTGATCCCTCTCTGTGCTTGATAGATCCGGAGTTAAGATGGATCTAGGCTAGTTTCAGTGGTGTGCTGCCAATGAAAATCTACCGAAGATATGATTAATTTGATCAATAATATGTAAAAATATCAAATACTAATATAATAATTTTAAATATGCTAAATATTTCTGAGATTAACTTGGTCATTTTAATTTTAAATTTTCTTAGTTACCTCCGTTTTTTGAGATGATAAATATTCTTAATAAATTTAATGATGAAAAATGATGAAATAAATTTTTTGAATGCAAAGTGACAACAATAATGTTGAAAGATAGAAAATGTGAATAATAAGAATGTACTCATGTTACAAATAGTCTTCATTGTAATCAATCTCAATCTATTCTCTTCTACTATTCTTATTGTCACCCTTGTTTGTTTTGTCATCTTTTCATATCGAATATATAAAAAAGAAAATTTAAATCGTAAATAATTTAATTTAAATCTTTGGCTCAAGCTGTTGTAGTAAACATGATACCTTTTCTATCTCTCCAATATTAATAGGTTAAATTACTATAACACAAAAATCAATGTGCATTGTCAATACCGTTTTCTGCTTACACTAAAATCAATGCATATTGTTAATCAAATCACTTTAAAATTAATGTACCATCATTTATCCAATTACATCAAATGAGAAATCAACATCTACATTGAAATCAATGCATTTAATGCAAGCAATCAAATAAGATTAGAAATTAACTTCTACATTGAAATCAGTGCATTTAGTGCAAACAATCAAATAAGATTAGGAATCATCTACATTGAAATCAATGCATCTAGTGCAAGTAATCAAATATCATTGGAAAAAAATATCTACACTAAAATCGATGAATCTAGTGAAAACAATCATATAGGATTAGAAATCACCATATCCACTTAAATCAATCCATCTAGTGAAAGAAATATTCTTCCCTCTCTCCACCCTCCATCCATATCTATATCCCCCTCCATCTCTTCTTTTTTGTCTCTCTATCTCACCCCCATAAACACACATGCTCTCTGACACTCCATATCTATCAATATCTTTGTCACTCCCTCCCTCTCCTCATCTCTCTCTTCTTCCCTATCTTCACCTTCCATCTATATCTCTATCTTCCCATTCCCTCCCTCTTCCCCGCTATATCTCTTTCCTCCTTATGTCCTCTCTCCCTCTCTCTCCATATTCCTTCTCTCTCTCTCTCTCTCTCTCTCTCTCTCTCTCCAAATTTATCTCTCTATGTCTTTCTTCTTACCTCCCTCTCTCCCCCCCTCCAAGTCCATCTCTCTTTCCTTCCCTCTCTCTACTCTCTCACATCCTCTCTCTTCCTTCCACTCTTTCCCTTTCTCTCCCATCTCTCTCTTTCCCTCTCTCTTCACCCACCAACTATGTTACTATATCCCTCCCTCTCTCCTTATCTCTCATTCTCTCCCCTCTTATCTCCATCTCTCATTCTTTGTCTCTTTATCTCACCCCAAAACATACGCGCTCTCTCTCTGTCTCTCCCTTATCACTCCTTCTCTCTCTCCACTTTTCACTCTCTATATTTCTTATTTCCTGCCTCTTTCCCCCTCCAACTCCATCTCTCTATTGATCCCTCTCTCATCCTCTCTCTCATCCTTCCTCTCTCTCCCTTTCTCTCCTACCTCCCTCTCTCTTCCCCCATCATTCTCCTCCTCTCTCTCATCCTTCCCCTCTCTCCATTTCTCTCCTACCTCCCTCTCTCTTCCCCATCTCTCTCTCTCTCTCTCTCTCTCTCTCTGCCCCTCTCTCCCTTTCTCTCCTACCTCCCTCTCTCTTCCCCATCTCTCTCTCTCTCTCTCTCTCTCTCTCTGCCCCTCTCTCCATCTAACTACATTACTATATTCCTCCCTCTCTCCTTCTCTTCCCCCTTCTCTCCTTACATTCTACTTTGTACCTTTTCTCACCCCTAAACATACACACTTTCTCTCCATCTCTCCCTTGCCACTCCCTCTCTCTCTTTCCACTTCTCTCTCTCTCTATATTTCTTCTTCCCTCCCTCTCTCCCCCTCCAACTTCTCTCTATCCCTCCCTCTCTCTAGTCCTTCCTATCTCTCCCTTTCTCTCTTACCTCCCTCTCTCTTCTGCCATCTCTCTCTCCCTTTATCTCTTACCCCCCTCTCTCTTCCTCCATCTCTATCTCCTCTAATCCTATCACTATCTCCCTCCCCCTCTCCTTCTCTCTCTCCCTCCTACATATTTATGTCTCCCTCTCTCCCTCTTCATTCCTTATCTCCCCTTTCCTTTAGTTTATCTCCATCTCTCCCTTGTCAACCCCCCTATATCTCCACCTCTATCACTCTATCTTTACTCTTCCCTCCCATATATATCTAGAGTTAATATATATCATGATACATTTTTATATATTATAATATAATAAATTTAATAGTGTATTAATCGAAAGTTATTAAATTTAATAATATTAATATTATAATATATTAATATGAGTATTAGATTTAATAGTAATAATAATAATAATAATAATAATCTTTTAATATTATATTAGGGTTAATAATTTTGTTTTTGCATGGTATTAATAATAATTTAGCCTGTGGTATTTGCACCATAGGCTTCACCTAAATAAAACATATTTTTTGAGTGTTCGTAAACATAAAGAAAATTATGGAGTAAAAATGAAAAGAGGTTTTATTTACTTACCATACCTCTTTTATTTACTATAGTATTTGGCCCATAGGCTTGTTATATAATTAGATTTTTATTTATAATCATATTTGGTATATTTTATTTATTTACCTTACCTATTTATACATGTTTTATATTTATTTATTTATTATACCTCTTTATACCTATTTTATATTTATTTATTTATCATACCTCTTTATACCTTTTTGTATTTATTTATTTATTTACCATAATTCTTTTATAAATATGGTATTTGGCCCATGGTATTTAGCCCATGGTATCAATATTAATTTGTCCCATGGTATTCGTCCCATACGCTTCATCTAAATAAAACCTTGCTTTTGGAGTTTTTTTACATATAAAAAGGTTTATGAAGTAAATATAAAAAGAAGTTTTTATTTATTTACCATACATCTAGTTTTTATATATTTTTATTTATTTTCCATAGCTCTGGAGTAAGTATAAAAATTTGTTTTATTTATTTACCATACCTCCGGTTTATTTAGATTTTTATTTATTTAAATTTTGAAATATTGCAATTTTGATGGGGAAATATTTATATCTTTAAAGATTTTAATTTATCCATAAAACATGGGTTTTCTTTTTAAGGATTTATTTTACAAGTATTTATTTAAAAGAAATATTAAAATATTTTGGAATTTGATTGTTTGTGTTGAATTAACTCTTTTCCTTTGATTTAGGAAATGGTATTGACTTTAGTAAAGAGTAAAGATGTTTAAAATTTTACTTAATTTGGAAATTCAATGTGGTAATTTTTTTTTGTTAAAGGTAAATTTATGATACATTCAAATTCACCTTGATAATAAAGAAATTATTAAATAGGTGAGATAATTTACTATCCATTCAAATTATATAAATAATACATATTTGTATTTTAATAATTAATCTCAGCCCATTAATAAGTTAAAAAAGTTATATATAATCTAAATATTCAAGTTATATAAAATTAAAGATTAGGTTAATGCTTTGGCCGACATTAGCAAAAATAAAATTTATTATTTTTTGAAGACATGACATACTTGACATCATGATCATACTAACATCATGGTCATATCGGGCTGTATATTGCGCCTCTCGGCGCAAAAATAAAATAAAAATAAAAGTAACCCTATGTTAAAATATAAATAAAAGTTTATTATTATTTTTATTAATTTTGGTTGGTTAGTGAAGGTAAAGTTTATTTGTCAAGTTAGACTTGGTTGAACCCATGGTATTCATGTGAAATATAGCCTATTTAAAGGGGATTAATCCATCTTAACTACACAAGATCAAATTTTTTTTCATTTTTATAATATTTGCATCTCAAGTGTAGTTAAGATGGATTTAGACTCATATTAATAACATAAATGAAAATAATGATTTACTGACTTTTTTAAATTTATTGAATAAACACACGAAAAATTAATATTTACAATGACCCTCATTTTACAATGGATATTATTAACTTATAAATAGACTTTGTTACAATATCACAGGTCACATGGCCAAAAGGAAGAGTGATTTCAAAATAATTTTTTATTTTAATTTAATTTTATAACATTTTTTAATTAAAAATTAATACTTACAATATAAAAAGATTATTGACTTGGGATATTTGCACGTGTTTACGAGAAAGATTATTAACTTGTAAATACTCTTTGTTACAATACCATGGGTTAGCATCATGGCTTATAAATACCACTTTACCAAACACCATAACTAATTTCAAAATCAAAATATTTTACAAATAATTTATTTGACTAGCACCATGGCTTATAAGTACCACTTTCCCAAACACCATAACTTATTTCAAAATCAAAATATTTTACAAATAATTTATTTTTTATTTTATTTTATAAATTTTTTAAAATTAAATCTAAACCCCAAAAAATGGGGAGATGTTGAAGCAGTGTAAATGTTTGTAAATACTTGATATATGCTCAATTAAATAATAAAAAGTTAAAAATAATTGTGGTCTCTAGCCTCTTATGTAGAGATGTTCTAATGTAGTTTAAGAGTGAAAATTGAATAAAATATTTAATAATGATAAGTATCAAAAAAACATTTTGAAGTGGTCAAATTACATAAAATTAAATATAGAAATAAATAAAATATAAATTTAATAATTTTTATTTTAATTAATACTAAATTTTTTTTAGATTCATCTTAACTATAGATCTACTAAATATCTACAAGGATCAAATCTTTTAAGATACAATAAAATAAATTTTGAAAATGAATTTTTATTAAAATTATAAATATTAATAAAAAAAATTAGTTAATTAAACTAAAAATTAAACATTTTGAAATAAAAATGATAAGTCATATTAATTTTAAAAATTTATTAAATGAAAAAATAATAATATCATATATAAAAAATGAACGTATATTATATTATGATTTAAATATATTTAGCTTCAAATAAATCTTAATATATAATAAAAAAAATAAAAAATAATAATGATATTGTATATAATGTTAGATTTGTTATTATGATCAATTTAGATTTATATCAATTCCAAATCTTAAATATTTCTATGCAAAAACTTTTTTTTATTGTAAAACTTAAGGAATGACTTAAACTTCTAGAGATTCAAACCCTCTTAATATTTTATAAATTTAGAATTTAGACTATATTTTTATTATTATTATAGTTTTATTTATAATCATAAGTCTTCTAATTCTAAGTTCATCTCTCTTTCTTTCTAATTTATCATTTTTTAATTATAAATAAAAATATGTAAATATTATATGTATGTATATTTATTATTTTTATATTTTTTATTATAATAAAATATATTATAAATTTATATAATATCTTTTTCGTAAATCAATATATTAAAATTACTAAGTAAAATAATATGCTAAAAAGTTCATATTTTAAATTTTAATGTAAAACTCTTTGAAAATGTTAGTAATTTAAAAGAAAAAAAATATTTTAAAATGGAATGTTCATTAATAATTAATTTTGTTTTCCACAATTATAAATTGATATAAAAATATAAAAATATTAATTTTTTTTATTTTTCAAATATTACTAACATTTTTTATATGAATAAGATGCAAATATAATAATCATTAATTCAAAACATGATCATGATTCTAGATGTGTGATATAAAAAAAAAAACTATTACTTAGTATTTATTGGTGAAGTTTATCTATTTTATTTTTGGGTAAAGTGAAACAACACACACTTAACTCAAAAAACCATTCCACAAATATGTCCAAAAGTAAACTCTAAATAGTGGTAGGAAAAGTACTGAGAGAGTGGAGGGGAGGATGGAGTGAATCAATATTTGATTTCAATTGATATTCATATTCAAATTCAAAATTATGTATGTTATATTCATGCAAACCTGCAACTCAATTGTGTGTGCCCTTCTAATGAATTAAAATCATGCATGCATAGATTTGTATGTTTTCACAAATTCTATGAGTTATTTAACTTAACCATTGCATAATTACTTCTTTAGTCATTCATTATGTAGTAACCATGAGGAGTAAAGAGAAAATAAATAATAACACATAAGAAACACATAAGGACTTAGGATTTTAAGTGGAAGCCAAATGTGGGAGAAAACCACCGTTTTTGTAGTCTATGTCTTCTTATTCTATTATATAAACAAATATTGTATTCTATTATATAAATAAATATTGATTACAGTTTTTATTGGCATAGAAACATACTAGTATTTAAGCTACTACCTATACGAGGATACAACCTCCACTCATTCTCCAACACACACTCAACAGAGATATCATCCATTGATCAAGTTTATCTCCTCCTATCGGAAGGAAGCTCATACTGCCTTAACAAATTTACTAGATTCCACTCGAAGGAAGCTCTACTTCCCCACTAAAGGATATAATCATCAACATCCTTCATGGACAATGTTTCATAATATCTCATATTGGATCCACCTGAGTCAAATACACATCAAAACATGGAGGCCACCTTTCATCAATTTTCACCCTGGACCCACACCTAACATTATGCTCAATACCAATTAACCATTCTAAAATCAAATATTGAATAATGAATACCAATATTTTCTCTAATACCAATCACTAATAAAACAATATACCAAACCCCAATGTCATAAATCATGATAAAACCAAGATATTACTCAACCAATCACTCATCAAACTAAGACCAATCATTAACTCATAATTGTGAGATACTAGATATCCTTAACAGTCGTCATCATAAAACACTGAACCAATCACTTGTCATTACAAGCCCTCATCAAATTCACCTTAGAATATATGCATGAATTTTATAAATGGTATCCACATATATATGGGCTTCCTATTTATAAAACCCATGTATGGATCTCACATCACTACATACTGTTGGAGTGGGGCTCCCTAAGCTGCGAATTTTGTATGTTTTGGTATTAATTAGTCTTGCGTAGGGGTTTTGGGGTCGGTAAAAGCCCCAATGTTTTGTAATGGGTCAAAGGGTAGACCTAGGGTCCAAAAACCACAATTTGTGGAACATGGGATAACTAGGCCATGTTGATATAATTCGATGAATAGTTGGAGTCTAAAGGTAGGCATGAATTAATACTAATGCTCCATGCGAATTGGTAGATCTGTTTTGGGTTGTTTTGGGTAAGGACTCCTGCTGGCTGTGTGCATGGAGATCCTCAGTCCTGCTGTATGCGGAACCCGCTAGGATGTGTGCGCGGGCTGGTTTTGGTTGTAACTGTGTTTTTTGGATACTAATGTATGCATAATATAGTTGAAGTATCTTATGCTATCTGGATCTATTGGGTTTACTATTGATGCGAATATATGGTATTGTTTAAGTTATGAATACATGTGTGCTACCTGTTTATGCTACGAATGTATCTATTATGGTATAAGTATATTTGTGGTCTGTTATGGCTGCGTTTATGATATTATGTTCTGGTAATTTATGATACGCATGTGGATGTGAAGGTACTGACTAGATCTGTGAATGGTAATAGCTCTGCTATGGTTAATAACAAATTATGTTTTTAAAAACCTACGAATAGACATGTTCTGTGTGAATCCGATAAGTTGTGAATGCATATCTGCCTTACTTACGTACTCTCTCCCAGGGTGTGGAAACCTGGTTCTAGTACCCTCCCATACTACTTCGAGTGAGACCTTGGCCTACGAAAGTAGGTCATTGCCAAAAGGGCTAGCAGTATAGGGGTTTTTTGGCAAACCTTAACCTCTGAACCTGGGTCAAGACCCCTCAAGCCAACAAATGGTTTCGTTTCTAGGACCGTGAGAATTTTGAGAGAGAGATCAGGTAATGCCATGGGAACATTGGAGACTTGAGAAGCTAGAGATCTAAGACTGGTTTGAAAGAAAGATTCAGGAATTTTCTGTAAAAGAGAATTGCAGCATGAAGTTGATAGCTAAAAAGTGGAAAAATAAGTACATTTTTATTGAAGTATATGAAATTTTCTTTGTAACCTTTGCACACGAGCTGCAGGAGTGGCTAGCTAGACTCGTAGATTTCCAGACGCGTTGGAAGGACAAACAGGTCACACAGTGGACTCCAGAGTTGATCCACTAGTTGGAGAGGACTGAAAATACCATCACCCGTATAGTAGATCACTGGGTGGATAACGCGTTGCGATTATTTATGACAGAATTCACCGTCGATCAGTTTGTATCCTATTCTAAAGTGGAGTGGAGGTTCTTTAAAGGTTTTTGGGGTAAGTTCTTGAAAAAATTTCCATTACTGATTAAAATATTATTATGTGAAAAGGGCATTCTGTGTAGCCACACCAAATGAATGAACTCTGATCAGAGCGAGGGTACAACCCGAAGTGGTAAGTACTACAAAATCAATAAAAAAGGGGACAGATCCATCTACAACCCATTAAGAGAACCGAAAATGTACACAAGAAATATCCCTCCTGCGACACCACCTTTGAATCAGCATAAGGGAAAGAACTCCCCCACACCTCCGCCACCACCGCCACCCCCAGAAGCAGATATGGTCATGCACATGAAGCTACCCACCTTTAAAGCTATAGGAGACGAAGATATGAACCGATTTTGGTTTGTCGCAGAGTCAGTATGGACTGCACAGAATGTGGCCAACGATTTTGTAAAGAGGGTGCAACTATCCTAGCCTTTGAAGGAAGAGCCCTAGACTGGTATATGCGGTACATAGCCCATTAGATCCGATTTTTCAAGAGGTTAAGAATTCCCTAAAACAACAATTTCGAAAGCCTAATTCCTACTCTTAGATAGTGAATGACCTAAAAGAATTCAATCAAGGGCCCTCTAAGTCTATATGGGAGGTTGATCAGCGACTAAAGAAGGTGATAAGAGAGGGGGAATTTCTGTATGATGACAAACAACACAAGGAATGGTTCATCACTATGTTACTGCCTCACCTGCGTGGACATATGGGTCAGAAAGCCATTAACTCACAAGAAGAAGACTTGGAGATTGTTATGAAGTTAGAGGCCGCACCAAGAGATGATGCTCAGTTGGGGGTAAAAGGATCGAAGGGCAGCTGCAAGCAATGCATCTCGAAATCCAGAACTTACGCAAGGAGTGAGGGAAAGAAACCAGTCTAGACGTATGGTGCATAAGATGCAGGGTATTTGGGCACACCAAGGATTAGTGCCCTCTATTGGCAGATTACATGCTGACTGGGGGACCCAGCCTGTTACGTCCTAGGGAAGCTGCGGGACCAAGTGGTCCGACCTTATGGTGCGCTGACTGTCACATAGCAGGATTGCATGATACCAACCACTACCCCCATCTGGTCACTTATATTACAAATTTGAAGCAACAATGGTGTCAAATTTTCTCATTTGTGGGACCTGACGAACAGAACTATCGGACATATGACCTAATGATTGACCGAGGAAACATACATATGATGTAGGCTGACCCTTCGTCACCTTTATCTCGCTCGAGCAGAGGAGGGTCCCCATCCAGGGGCAGAGGAGGGGGAGGGGTGGAGGCACAGGTCGGGGAAGAGGACAACTAATTTTTTATAACTCTAAAGAAGTAGGGCACTTTGCAAGAGATTGTCTGAACCCTACGAGACAATCTTGCAGGTATTGTAGACAACTAGACCATGTGATTGAAGATTGTCCAATTCTGATAGCAAAAATGCAGCAAAAACATTAGTCACCTACGCAAAGTGTGCAGAGGGTTAAGGCTGAACCACGTGACAAAGGAACAAGCATCAATGTCACGTAGTGGCACGGCTACTGGGGGAGTTGAGGAGAAAGCTACGGCTGAACCTATTATCCGAAAATCAGCTATCAAAAAATAAAGTTTGGACCTACAGAAGGAAAAGGAAACCTTTGTCGCAACTCACAAAGACTTTACTAAGGATGGGGCATCTACTTATCATGCTCCAGCAAACCTAAGAGCGGACAACGAGGTCAAACCATTTTTGCAAGCATGTATGAAGCTGTTGCGCAACCAGAAGCATTAGGGGAATTTTGAGGTCTAAAATGGAACTCCTAAGGAAATTATAAAATAATAGTGGAAATAATAAAATAAGATTTGATTACATCATCAAATTTTATAGGGAAAAACGTAAAAACTAAATTTTCAGCTCGTATTTTCAACTTATCTCCCTATGGGTTTACTCAAATTATGAGCGAAAACACTAGTTGGATGCATAATTTTGTTCCTCGTCCAATGAGTACACATGTTGCATAGCTTATATGGACCCTGGTACTCAAAAAATGAGAAATACATGAAAAACGTGATTGTAATCAGATTTTTCACGTATTTCTCATTTTTGGTGTGGCAGGGTCCATCGAAAGTATGAAACATGGTTACTCCTTGGATGAGGAATTAAATTTTGCATCCAACGAGTAATCCCACTCGAAATTTGAGTAAAAACTTAGGGAGATAAATTGAAAATATGAGTAGAAAAAGTAGTTTTATTATTTTATTATTTTATAATATTTTTACTTTTTTAGTCCAAAAATGGTGAATCATCCCCCATGGTTGACATCATCATCTTGAATCTTATTGGTTCTTATAAATTTTATTTTGGTTGTACATTTTTCTTAGGAGGCCCATTTTAGACCTCAAAATTACCCTAATGGCAGTAGAAAATCTTCAAGCACTAATAGACAGCTGCACAGAAAAAGCTAACCCCCTCACAAAAGTTAAGGATGTGAAAAAAATTTACAACCATAAGAAACGCATTGTCGAGAAATGTGGCTTACTGCGCAGATTGGCGACTATGAGATGGATCAGGTCATCTTGGACCTAGGGTCAGATGCGAATGTTCTGCCTAAGCAGACGTGGTAGCGGATGGGAGAACCAAAGCTAGAATGGTCCACTATACAGCTACACATGGCTAACCAGCAGAAGATCATACCATTGGGGAGGCTATCAAATATTATGGTAGATATCGCAAGAGTTAAGGTATGCACCGAATTTGAAGTAATATAGATTATGGAAGATGCAGATCCTTATCCGGTGCTTCTAGGGCTAGATTGGGCTATCGATATGGGAGGCATTATCAATATAAAGAAAAGAAGCATGGTCTTTGAGATTGAGGGTACGAGGGTGGTAGTCCCACTAGACCCTGCGGAAGGAGAGCGGTATATAGAACTGGTGCGCGAAGAAGAGGATGTGGATCACATCTATAAATTAACCACTCAGGACAAAGATTGGATCAATCCTACAGCTGATGGTGTGCTCTACTGGGAAAAGGAAAACGAATGTTTCTCTGACTCCAATGGGGAGGTAGAAAATTGGAAGAATCGGTTACATGATGTCTCTTCGTTGCGCTTTTTGAGGATCACGAAGAGCTTCCAGTGTATGTTCGTAGAGGTAAGAGACTTTCCCTACTTTGATGGTTCTGAAAGCATTAAGGAGTTTCTGCAAACCTTTGAAGCTGAAGTCCCAAGGGAATGAAGGCTATGGGACCTTAATATTTCCATGCACGGAACTCCTGCGAGGTGGTGGGACACGCATAAGGGGGCATTCTAGGATTGGGAAGAATGTCGTGATATGATGGTCTTACGGTTTGAACCTCTAGCTCACCTGCGCGTAAAGACTTTATTGGGGCCAGGGGACCCGCGCGAGCACTTGTCCGCATGGATCGAAGAATGGGGTGAAATAACTATAGAGGAATGGGTCCATCTATTCATTCATGCCTTGGGGCTGATCCCGACCGCATGGTATTTAGACGTGGAATTACACCAGCGCACCTGCTACTGGGAAACCCTGAAGGACAAGTTTGTAGGGAAATTCGGGTTGATAGGAGGAATGGAGGCACTCGAAAAAGCTCTACAGGACATTGATGCCTTACTATTTGATGGATCACGCCCATGCGCAGCACGTGGGGTACCAACATGGGAAACACAGATGCGAGATATTGTCAACTGCCACAATTTATCAATCGAAGAGTGCAATGACGACCCGTGAAATTTCTCTATCCTAGAGTCAGAGAGAGAGTGCGTAGTTTCTGGACACCCACTACAGACTGATGATGTCACTAAGCCTCTGAAGCTGTGAGAAGTCAAAATTGGAATCGAGGCACAACCTAAGTTAGCTAAAATTGGGGACTACTGGGATGATGATACAGTGGGAAAAGTTGCAGAACTCCTCATGGAATACCAGGACATATTCCCGACAAAATTTTTGGAACTCAAAGGGATCGTAGGAGACCTGGGAGTCATGCGCATCACTTTAAAACCAAATTCCCGCCCTGTGAAGAAGCACCCTTATCGGTTGAACCCCAAGTACAAAAAAAAAGTCAAGGAAGAAATCGACAAAATGCTCACCGCAGGTATCATCAAACTGGTCAAACAGTCAGACTTGATAATTCCTATGATGGTTCAGGAGAAAAATACTAAGGGAGAGATACAGATCTGTGTTGACCTGTGCAAATTGAATGATGCTTGTGTACATGATCCCTTTCCTACGCCATTCTCAGATGAAATCCTTGATAGCATAGGAGGGCAGGAGGCATACTCATTCACTGATGGGTTCCCGAGCTATCATCAAATCAGGATCGCAGCTGAAGATCACAGCAAAACCACGTTCACTACTGAATGAGGTTCATTTCAGTACATTGCTATGCCATTTGGACTCAAGAATTCCCCTGCCATCTTTTCGCGGGTAGGGGTCATAGTGTTTAAGGAATTCATCCACAAGTTCTTGGAGGTATATTTTGATGATTGGACAGTATTTGGGTTAGTAAATAACCACGTCTCAAACCCACACATGATGTTGGATGCCTACAAAAAGCACCAAATTTCCCTAAATATCAAGAAGTGCATATTCTGTGTACTATTTGGGATTTGCTAGGTCACATGGTCTATTGACAGGGACTGATGGTTGACCCTGCCAAGGTGGCGGTTATCATCAACTTGGTAGTCCCTAGAACTGAGAAACAACTACGCTCTATCCTCGGACACATAGGGTACTACAGGAAGTTTATTCAAGGGTATGCACTGATCACAGTACTTATGGAGAAACTATTGAAGAAGGATGTATCCTTTTCTTTGTGATGATGAGTGTCAGAAAAGATTTGAGTTACTCACGGAGAAGATGGTCTCTACGCCTATCCTCATCTTTCATGATTGGGAAAAGGTTTTTCATGTTCATGTCGACACTTCAAGGATTTCCCTAGGAGCTGTCCTTACGTAGCCGGGGGATGGGAACATTGCCCATCCAGTTGAATTTGCTAGTAGAAAGCTCTCTAGTGCACAGCACAATTACTCCACTATCGAGCGTGAAGGGTTAGCCATGGTGTACGCCCTACAAAAATACTGACATTACCTATTAGGTGGGCACTTCAAGATGTTCACAGATCACTTAGATTTGAAGTTACTAGTGAATAAGCCTGTGTTGGGGGAGAAAATATGCTGATGGCTCCTACTGTTTCAAGAATATAAATTTGAGATCATAGTAAAGTCGGGAAAGTTGAATGCTGGGCCAGATCACCTATCCGGGATCGAAAATGGCGAAGAGCCGACCAACCAAGAAGAATGACTGTCGGATGTTCAGCTGTTCGCTATTAAGGTAGTGGATGCACACTTTGCCGATATCATTCACTTCTTGAACATAGTGATAGCACCTAAAGAGTACTTAGTACAATAGAAGAAAGAGTTGGTAACCCGCACAACATATTTTACCATTATCGCAGGTCACTTGTATAAGCTGCGAGCTGATGAAGTGCTGCAAAGATATGTCTTGGAGCATGAACGGAATGCCATCTTAGAAGAAGCTCATAGGGGCGTAGCAGGAGGTCACTACGAAGGCAAATAAATGACACATAAGATCTTGGGAGCTAGGCTATGGTGGCCTACACTACATAGTGACTCTCATGACTATTGCAAAGCCTGTGATACGTGCCAAAGGATGGGAAGGCCATCGCGCAGAGAAGAAATGCTCCTGCAACCGAAAATAGCCCTGCAAGCATTTGAAAAATGGGCCATTGAATTTGTTGGGCCCATCAACCCGCCAAGAAAGAATACAGGTGTGTGCTACATCATCACTACGACTGATTATGTGACTCGATGGGTTGAAGCACAAGCTGTGAAGGATTGCACTGCAGACACCGCTGCACACTTTATTTTTGAACATATTCTGACTAGGTTTGGTTGCTCAAAGATCTTGATGAGTGACAGAGGTAGGCATTTTGTTAATGCAACAATCGAGGCTTTGACTGAAGAATTTTGGATCCACCATGCGAAAAGCACCCCATATCATCCAAAGGAAAATGGATTTGTTGAAGCTTTCAACAAAATCTTGGAGCAAGCATTGACTAAGGTCTACAACGCCGATCGTAGTGACTGGGACGTGCCCGTCTCATCAGTCCTTTGGGCCTATCACACCACATGCAAGAAACTAACAGGAAAGACACTGTTCTGGATGGTATATGGAAAGGAAGCCATCATGCTAATGGAGTATATTGTTCATAGCCTACGTATCATAGCCTTTACAAACATGGTGGAGCCCGATATCATAGAGGAGAAGTTAGCACAACTAGTGGCTTTGGAAGAAGACCGATTCCTTGCTAACTTCCATCAGTAAGTTTAGAAACCCAGGAAAAATCATGGCATGACAGACATATCTGGAAAAAGATGTTTTCGGAAGGAGAATTGGTCCTCCTCTATGATAGCTAGTTTACGAAGCACCCAGGGAAGTTCTGTCAGCATTGGCTAGGTCCCTATATGGTAAAGGAAATCATTGATGGCGGAGCTATCCGATTAGCCACCCTTAGAGGTGATATGGTACCAAGATATGTCAATGGTAGACAGCTCAAACCATATTGGATAAAATGACTATATGCCTAGAGTAGATGTATGGGGCAAAATATGCGCAGGGGTTGGTCGCAGGTCTGGAAGCCTGAGGAAGTGTGTTGGGAGCGCAGGGGTGCGCTGGGAGCGCAGGGGTACGCTGGGAGCATAGGAGGTATGCTGGGAGCATAGGGGTGCACTGGGTGCATAGGAGGTATGCTGGGAGCACAGGGGTGCACTGGGTGCGCAAGAGGTATGCTAGGAGCACAAGGGTGCGTTGAGCACACAGGAGGTGCAAAAAATAGCCATTGGAATAGTAAAACTGGGTAAAAAGAAAATTTTACCATTGAAAGAAATGGGCGGCTGGAAATTAATGAGGCGATATCTGAAGATTTTTTATTTTTTACTTGATGGTAAGTTTTTGATGGCCTCATCCAACCATTGATTGATCCCCACGGCTATAAAAGTAGAAGGATAAATCAGAATAGGGTTCCGTATCTCTTGTATAGTTTGTGCTTTGTGAGTTTGTGCCTTGTGAATTTATGTGCCTATTACGCTTCGTTGATGTATGGGCATGCTACACCCTCTAATAGTAGCAACCCTGAGTTCATTTTCCATGCCAGAACGACAACAACCAATTCTTCTGAGCCCTCACAGACTGTGGTCTTGACAGAGTAGGAATCTGAGGTACTAGGAGTCCACCCTAAAGCTGAGGAGGTTATGTCCATGCCAAGCAAGGGAAAGCAGAAGGGAAAAGAAATAGCACAAGGGTCAGGGAGACCTATGAAATGGGTTGGGGTCAAGCCTCGCACCTCCCTTTGAAATGTGAAGTCCCTGCGAACGGTGCCCCAGGCACGTTCGCCTAACCCGACAAAGAGACCTCTGTCTACTCAGGAAGAGGCCCAGATAGCTGAACCAATCAATTGGCTACCACCATTTTTTCGGCCATACAGGCCCTTGACATGCACGCCGAAGAATATCAATTTCATGCGCACCTATTTTCAAATTCCACAGACTCTAGGTGAGGTCCCCATCATTAGAGAACCCTTTGGCAAGCTCCATGAGGTAAAATTTGATGACCACGACCTGGCCAATTTGGAGGCCTTCCTCGAGGTGGTACCCAAGCTATATCTCGAAAGGGTATTGGAATACGACGGGATAAAGATAGTCCCCATGCCATGGCTATGCATATTGGTTGGATCAGGGCTCTTAAACCTACTACGGATGCCTCATTTTGGTCACTATAATATCACATACTGACTGGTGCGCCAACTGCTTGCCCTGGTCCATGATGGCAGCTTGTGGATCTAGGATCGAATCCCCATTGATGCCACACTTATTCACCATATTACTGGTCTCCCCATGGAAGGGCCAGACCCTATGCTGCGGGTCGGCAAGAAGTATGAGAAAGAGATCACTGAAAAGGTGCGTGAGGATTACCATGTGGAGTGGAACACACGGGGGTTCATGATTAGCACCATCAACGACCTCGGTACGCAGATGGGTACCTTGTTTCTAGCATGAAATATGATGCGGAAATGTTAGGATGCCTCCATCCCTATGTATGTCATTCAGCTGGGGGGGCGATGTGAAAAGGGGGTTTCCTAAAGTTGGGCCCAGTTCTTATGCAACGAATTTCTGGTGAATGTACACGAATCCTAGGATCAGGGACACACATTCTGCTACTTCTGGCTGCTGCTTCTCATTGTGTTGGTCGCATGGGAAGCCCCTGAAGACTCAGTCCTCCTTGAGCTCATGCCAGATATGTGTGAGGGGGCATGATACACAAATTTGTGGGATTCAAAGGATGCTCAATGTATTGAGGACAATCGAGTATTTTGGGTCCTATTTCAGAGCGAGCTCGTAGCAGCGATCAACTCCTGGTCGTGCTTGTCGCCAGCTATTTATTATAAATACAAGAGCATTGCTGCATTTTAGGTAACAATGCATGATGTCCAAATCATAGGCCGCAAGGATCCAGCGTGGGCATCACTCCCATACATGGTTGCTGATGAGGAGATTGACCACCTTATTTCCAATTGGCCTATGAAATGGAAGATTAGCTTCAATTCAGGTACAAATAACACTGTAGGTATGAGCACCACGAAGGTCACCCTGCCAGACACCACCAAAGAGACTGGAGGCCATGGTAAGGGTATAGGGAAGGAAGTGGACCTGCAATCGCAGAAGGGTTCGCAGGAGGGAAACAGTACTAGGAATGGCACAAAAACAACATCACAGAAGGACTTGCAGCAAGATCTTGGCATAGAAGGTCTGGATGAGGGAGTTGCTGACTCCCCTCGAGGTAAAAAATGGATTGCTGACCCTGTTAAAGGACCACGGAAGAAGCAGTGAGATATACGGCCAGAACGAGATGCAGGATTCACGTTGACCGAAGACGACCTAGAGAAGATTGCAGATATAGTCACCCTTGATGTGGAAGATAAATGGTTGGCTCTAGAAGAGAAAAAAAAGGCCGCAGTTGCTACACTCCAGGCTGAGCTCCGAGCTCTGCAGCTAAAGACTGACACGTTGCAAAAATGTATGATTTAGACATGGTTGGCCTCAGTGACTAGCAGTGCAGTGATTGTTATAGCAAAAAGTCGCCTCTGTCCTCTACTAGGCGCAACCCTCATGATGAGTCCACCTGACTTAGGAGTGCACGTCTAGGCCTGTGCAAAGGTACAACTGGATCTAGCTCGGTTGCCACATGAATCATTGTAGGTCCTCCATGCCTCCCTGTTCGAAGAGATTCAACACAGAGACTGTCACATGCACCCGCAGCTCAGTACAACTAAGCAGGCAATTGAGGAGAAAACTGCTTAGGTGTCCCAAGCGTAGGTTGCATGTACCCTCACGACTACACAATAGACAGAATTGGAATGCCTCATCAGTAGGCTCTGTGCAGACATTATTGAAGATATCACGGCTTTGTCCACCCCCCAGGCCAAGATTGAGGGTATTGTTGCAGAAATAAAGGCTTTGAGGACTGAGATCGAAGTGGTCAGAATGGACATGGAACAACAGATTGCGGCCTTGCAGGCTAAGTTGCAACCAGGAACGCCACTTGAGATAAGAGCCCAATGAGCTGCGCTGGTTATAAAGGCCACTAATGTCATTGCTAGTGATATTTCTCAGGGTGTAGAACTGTTAGACACAACTATGCAGCTATGGAATAAAGTGAAATGTGACCCTCTCCTGCATGAAATTAACCAAGAACTGCAATAGAAGGAAGAACAATTTGGGCAGCTGGAAGCCACTATGCCTGTTCTGATCCCTACTTAATGACTGGCACGACTGCGTACCAGCCACACCTTGAGAGATGACATTGAAGGGCTCTACCAGAAAAAGAATACTCTCAGTGACCACCTTAAGCCTTGGGCTGATGAAGCCCTCAAGCTCTCTGAAGACGTTGATATCGTAGTGAAGCAACTCAACCAGACTTTGGAGAGCGTCACTGTTACTACAGAAGGCCCAAATTCATAGAAGTTGGTGGATATTTCTCAGAATGCTACTTTACAAAGTGAAGGAATGTTTCCTGAGTTTATTGATGCGATCAAGATGCTGCAGGCGAAGGTGGAGAGCCCACGGCCATAGTGACTCGGGACGTGTCACAAGATTGAGTTGGGAGCCTATTGGAGTGGGGCTCCTTAAGCTACAAATTTTGTATATTTTGGTATTAATTAGTCTTGTGTAGGGGTTTTGGGGTGGGTCAAAGCCCCAATGTTTTTTAATGGGTCAAAGGGTAGACCTAGGGTCTGCAAACCACAGTTTGTGGACCATGGGATAACTAGGCCATGTTGATATAAATAGATGAATAGTTGGAGTCTAAAGGTAGGCATGAATTAACACTGATGCTCTGTGTGAACTGGTAGATATGTTTTGGGTTGTTTTGGGTAAGGACCCCTGCTAGCTATGTGTGCAGAGATCCTTAGTCCTATTGTGTGCGGACCTCGCTAGGCTGTGTGTGTGGGCTGGTTTTGGTTGTAACTGTTTTTTTTGGATACTAATGTATGTGGAATATAATTGAAGTATCTTATGCTATCTAGATCTATTGGGATTACTTTTGATGTGAATCTATGGCATCTGTTTAAGCTACGAATACATCTGTGCTACTTGTTTATGCTGCGAATGTATTAAGTATATCTGTGGTCTGTTATGGCTGTGTTTATGATATTATGTGTTGGTAATTGCTGATACGCATGTGGATGCGAAGGTACTAACTAGATCTATGAATGGTAATAGCTCTGTTATGTTTAATAACATATTATGCTGTTAAAAACCTATGAATAGACCTGTTCTGTGAAAATCCAATAAGTTGTGAACACAAATCTTCCTTACTTACCTACTCTCTCCCAGGGTATGGAAACTTGGTTCCAACACCCTCCCATACTACTTCGAGTGAGACCTTGGCCTGCGAATGTAGGTCATTGCCGAAAGGGCCAGTAGTATAGGGGTTTGCTGGCAAACCTTAACCTCCGAACCTGGGTCAGGACCCTTCAAGCCAACACATACCAAAACTAAATCATTGAATATTAAACCAACCACCAAATACCAATACTGAATCACTGAATACAAATATTGAATCGTTGCTACCAGATCATACCAATTAAAAACTGATCACTAATATAAAAATATACCACGCCACAACCAAATCAATCCATTGAATAAGCTCAAAATCAATAACCAATCAACATTTCCAAATAGCAACCATCGTGATCAAGACATCGTTAAGAATCAATAAAAAAGAAATTGTTAAAAACTCAGATCAAGTAGTAACCATATTATCTTAGAAATATATACACAACTACAATAAATTAAACTTTCATATATATGTGCTTCTCATACATAAGATCTATGTATAGATCTCAAATCACCAAAACTACTTAACCAAGTCATTCTATTCAAATATGATCACATATATAAACATCATACTCATTAGTCACCATGAAAAAAACTATCTACAATGCCAAGAATGTTAAAACTAATTGAATCATTATGTATACATGACTATTGTTAGCCATATATGCATATTCACACGAAATTCCATAAGAAAACCTACGAAAATATCTTAAATTACTGAATCAAATCATCTATGCAAACACAACACACATTTTTCATATTTCACTGTCGAAATTACACATATTTGCAAACAAATTTAGATGGTAAACCCACTATAACCATGGATCTTGTATTGTTATAAATTCAAACATTACGCATAACCAAATCAATCAAGCATATATTTCAACATATCTTTAGATCTCTTAGATCTAAGCCTTCTTCGTACTCCTAGTGCTCACTTGTTACAGATCATATCACACATGAATAATCCATTGCATTGCACACTTAACTACTTAACAATCTCCTTATATAGCTTTCAATCCTTCCAATTCCATAGGAAAATCTCGCAGTAATATTTCTAGTAATTGTTTATGCGATCAAATAAATGTTATCATCAAAATACTATGGGAAATTACCATGGTAAAGGATCTTGGTTTTATTTTTCATGTATAGGATTTCTGTATGTGACTTTTGTTCATACAAACTACATATGTATGTGACTATTCTTCATAGGAGTCATGTATACTTTTCAAACTTCACATTTTCATATTTTCTCAAATGAATCTTGTAACAAGGCTATCAATACACTTCCTTATTTCTACAATACAAGTACCAATATTCCTATCATCTACATTAGTTCCATAATCATCATATTATAACTAGGTTGACACCAAATACATATTTGACATGCACATTACCATCGAGGAAAAAACATTAGCCATAATGTCAATAATCTTTACCTTTTGACTTGATGGAAATCTCCTGCATACATCAAGTATTCTACCCCGCTTTGACATCAAGGACAAAGGGTGGAACTGAGCTTAAATAAGTACTCCACCTCTTATGCTCAACACACTAATTATGATATGTTATTATGAACCATGAAGTGCAACTGCAAGATTTGAAAATAGTCCTACATACTCACCATGCTCCCCCTCAGTATATGTTGGACCTTGTAATGATATGAAATGAGACAAATGCATGATCATCCACAAATACATAAGACATCTCCTATAATAATTGAATATATGATCCCATGTTTACATCAATAAAAAAAAATAATGGGGCTACATACATGAAATGACTCAATCCCAACAGAAAAATAAATCAACAAAGTAAAACAATAAAGATATGTCATCCATGACCAATAATCTCTGTTATGTGCAATGATATCATCAATGATTTTTTTATAGGAAAGTGATGCTAATTATCCTCAACCACCAAGATTAATATAGGAATTTGTTAGTTTTTTCGTGGCACTAGAGTAACCAAAACACCTCCTTAACAGTTGGTTGTTCCTTGCAAAGGATCATAAAGATATTATGGTGTTGTTAGTGGACAGACTTGAAACAACGTAAATAAAAACTAATAGTGTAAGTAATGCATGTAACAACGTAAGCTCAAAAATTAACAAACAAGACAATAAGCTCAATGGACTAAACAAGCCAATACGCAAATGGATAAAGACCCCCTTTAATAGATGCTGGTGGTAGAATAATACAATGCTAAACACTTGAAGAGAGTCCTTTGACCTATGGAGCTACAATACTCTTAGAAATGAGGTCCCTTTCCTTGGCCTCTTTGCAAGCTTCTCATATTTCTCTCAAAAGGAATGTGAAGAATCTCTAATGGTGGTTTCCTCTTTCTACACTAAGATGTTGGATTTCTTAGTAGCAATATGGCCAACATGCTAGTGCTCTCACTCCTCTTCAACAAATGAAATGTGGTCCTCTCTAATAGAAATTTGGCCAGCATAACAATGTGTCATACTTTGATCTTCCCATGGATTGTTTATATAGAAATTTTTTGAACTATTCTTCCCTCTCTTCGCTCAAGATTGATAATGACCCAAGAGTAGGACAAGAGATTCCATTGAGAGCTGCCTATCTTTAGGGCAAGCTCATGTCAGTTATCCTTCACTATCAATGATATATAATCAACTCACCAATTGTGGGAAGTGGTCCCGGATAGTAACTTTTTTCCATCCCTACGACCGCACGACTATAGAAGAAATAGACAGGTGGTCCATTCTCAAATGATTTGTTGCTGGTGCGTGGTCCAAAAAAATTCTCATCAAACCTGAGGCTTTTTTTTCCTTCATGATGTTTTTCTCCTAGAAAATATTCACTTGTACCTTCTGCTTGGAAATTTCTAATGTCTTTTACTATACCATTTTCTAGTGTTAACAGTTCCCCCTCATGTATGAGATCTACGAGGAAACATATAGCCGAAATACATCACATTTTCTGTTCTCACTTAGAGTCTGTGTAACCACTTTGAGAGAGAGAGGGAGAGTAACTTACTGCACAGATAAGTAGGGGAACCCATTAACTAAAGTAAGAAAATAGCCATGCTATGTAAGAAACCTTAAGTGATAAAATAAGAAATGTTTCTATGAGGTGAGAATGTACCATGATTGTTATGATGACTAGTTAATGCAGTTTGACAGATATTGGTTTTTTCAAGTCACATTGTGGTAGGTGGCCTACTATTGGTTGACGATGTTGACTGCTGACACCCTAAAGGGTGTTTTTATTTGAACAAATAGGCTGAAGGTGGCATCCACATGCATTTTTGGGTAAAGCACTTTTTATGAGGTACTCAATATATACACGGGTCTTTGAAGTCTGGGAACCTTCCTATGCATAATGATTCAAGCATTGCTGAAAGAGATTCTTACTGATACAGGAGTCTTCGACTAAGTCATAGGGTGTAGAATTTATGAATTGAAATACAGCTTTGAAATGAAGTATGGGTTGATTTCAAATGTCAGGGGGGTCGATGACATCAATGGATGATGTTAATTCCCATTTTTCCTTCTGAGGATGTTCCTAGAGTGGTGGGTAACCATCCAAGGTACTACCTTCATCTTGAAAAATGTTTTTTGAAGTAAAAAAGAAGGAAGCATCAAACATCCGAAACAAGTGGTCACATAAGGGATCAGGGTTTCTTGTGAAGCATGGTGTAATATGGTGAATTAACAAGACATGATGATGGGAGTTGGCTAAAACTGTTGGTGATGGAAAACTAGAACGAGGTTGGAGATGTTAATGCGAATGAAGAAAGTCATGACAATTTTTGATAAGGGTAGCCCTAGGTTCGGTAGCACATCCATGGTGAGATTACTTATGCTGTGAATGACATGATTGGGTGTGGTAAATAATGTGCAAGCTCTGACCAAGGGTCACTAGGGACTGCCTCCAGGTATGAAATGTAAAAATATGGGTGGAAGTATTTCTCCTAAAAAAATATTTGTACACTTTCCAAAAGAATGTAAAAGCGATTTGGATGTACAAACACGGTGACGGGTGCCCCATTAACTTGTTTATCCTACATGATGGTGCGAGGATAGTGTTTTGTGAGGGGAAAGACCCCATTGGATGTATGAGTGTGAGGATGATGAGACAGATGAAATGCCACAGATGGGTTATGTTTGTGAGGGTGTGATAGGCCAAATGTGACATGTGGTAATGCAATTTTGTTGATCAGTTATAAGAGTATTGGTGGTGGCCCAAGAGTGGGGTTTTGATATGCTGTGAGAAAAGAAGAATGAGGCTACTAATCAATGCATAGAAATAAGATGGTTCCTAGGATGCAGTAGGTGGTCATGGCTCCTGATAGTAAGTGGTGGTTTACGAATATGATGGAAGCCATGAGAGGTGAGGCTCTATCGACCAACGAGGGTATTTACAATGTGCAAGGTGAGCTGATGATAAACATGATTGAGTGAATGAACCCTATGATGTGTTTTTGGAGAAATGATGTCAGGATACGAAAATATTTAGAAGTGAATCCTATCATGCCAAGAATGGGATGATACATTCTCTTGTACTTTTACTGCCTTTGGCATTTCGTCAAAATGCAGTGATTCTTGTGTACCAACAATATCTGTGGCCAATACCCCTAGTAAACATATCTCGTTAAAAACATATAAATACTTTATAATGATATGAATTAAAAACAAGAGAGGGTGTACTTGAGATGAATTCTAGAGGCAAGCGATGGGCCCAAAAATGAGTTGTTATGGAACTGGAATGAATATGTTGAGGTTGAAGATGATGAAGTATTGATCATTGTGTGTCTCATGGTTTTCAGATTGGATTTTACAAGCTCTAGTTATGAGCTCCAAAAAATTACGAAAAACGCCAATATATAGGAAAAAATGGCCCAATTTCAATCCATTTGTGTCATTGAGTTTGAGATATCATAGGTTGTAATTGGAGTGTTTCTTGCCATTGTGGTCAGCCAGAGCACCCAGATACATGCAGAGAGTGTCAGGTAGGAGCTAGAACTTGATCCTTTTCAATTTTGTATTTTTCATGGTAGATGGGTCGTACAGGGGTGTCTTGTACGGCCCTTTGAAGTTTTTTTAGAAGGATCGTGCAGGCAACTGAGAGAGAGTTGTGTGGTGGATGCATAGAGATTTTGGCTTCATGCGTCAACCCTGCACAAATAGCATTTCTAGACACGTCTACCTCTATGTTTATGTGAGACACAGTTGCAGAGGCGACACACCTATTATAAAACATGCACGTTGACTGGTCATGAAAGTTGACGCGTATGTGAGACAACCAGTCGTGTAGAACAAGCACAAGAGCATCTCACAATCGTGCTATACACGTGTTTGTGTAGCTAAATATATTGTGGTCCTCCTAAATTGTTTTAATTTATGCTTTTAAGCTTCTAAGGGCCCACAAAATGATAATGTTTTGGTGTTTTTTGATGGAATGATGTTGTGGAGGGAGAGGGATTGGCCTATTTTCCGTACTCAGATGGCCCAGGATGTTGGTGCTTGCACGAATTTGGAGAGATGGGGGTTACTCAAATTTATTAAGAACCCTATCCTTAGGTCTCATGATCGGGTTTTACGATTCCTGGTTTGTTGTTGGGACCAGAAGAGGAGGATTATGGTTGTTCATCGAGCTGAGCTAGCGATATCATCTCGGTTGGATATGTACTTTTTGACCAGTACTTTGCCTCGTGGGGAGGGGTTAACCCTTCCACTACTAGCAGGGGCAGTGAACATGAGGCACTAGGTTGAGAAGGAGGGTCACTACGGTCCCAATGCCATTTTTGAGGGGCATATTGATGTCATTAAGGTATTGTATTTGATAGAGCATGTGAATATATCTATGATAGTACGTTTGGTGGGGTTATCTTCACCCCATTGGGTATCAGGGGCACACATAGTGGTCTTGTAACAGCTTCTGGGAGGGCACTTTGTTGACTGGGCTCGTCTAGTGTACAGTGGCATGGTTTCTCAGCTTGCCAAGGTGCAACGTGGTTGAGCTAAGACTTTTTTTATGCCAGTATATTATCTTGTATTATGTATGAGTGGGTCATTATGTTACAACATTTTATTGTGGTGTCAGTTAGCCCTCTCAGGGATCCTCAGATTTAGAGATGGGCACTTGTTATTCCCCATCATGGAGCGGGTGGTGCAAGGAAGTATCAGAACAATACTATAGAGGAGTAGGTTGAGTTGAACCCTTAGCTGATGCTAGAGTATCCTTATTCTGGATTGGATTTCTGGGGTGATCCAGACATGGGTCTTCTTCTCGGTTATGCTTAGGGCCGAGTAGGTATGACCTTTATGCTTTCATAATTCGAGTATTGTTTTCATGTATATATTGATATTTTTTTCTATCATGACACTGATACCATGTCTTTTTACTTGCAGATATGGGTCTGATGGACCGACCATTGGACTTCCTAGTAGGCCATGATTTGAGGAGGATGGGAATTCCTGGGGCGGCCTAGGCCCCAGGGAGGCCTTGATATGATGGGACTCCTCATCAGCCTAGACTACAAGTGTTTTTTCCACTGATCGAGATGGGTGGTCCCTGATGGCACGACTCTAGATCTCCTGTAGGGCGATCGCGCAAGTAGAGGTTACTAAGGCTCATGCAGCGGTTGTCGAGGCTCTCAAAGAGGCTTGAGAGACTCGGTTACATGACCTTGGTGATTGTTGGGGAAGGCTTGAGAGACTTACCTGGGGTATTCCCACTAGGGTCTTTGTTTATTTGATATAGCTGGTGATGGAGACATCCATGGCCCATGATCGAGCTCATTGTCTGACATTACGCTAAGTAGCACTTATTGTAGCTGGTGTTGCTTCAATTATTGCTCCTAGTGTGGATGTGGGTCAACAAGACCCACTTGTAGGGGCACAAACCTAGAATTTCCTATATATGTACCAGGGAAAACACCCATTATGAGGATGTTCTTGTGTTTTTTTTACGACATATATTTTTTCCTAATGATGAGCGAGAGTACTCATTTTTCCTATATTGGGACACATATATTTTTTGGTATATATATATATGTGTGTGTGTGTGTGTGAGATTTATTTTGACGGCTCAGATGATGTGTCTATGGTTAGTTTTATGATTTTTTGTATGTTTATGATGGATTTTATGCTCATGATGTATTATATATTTTTGATGGTTTTTATGTTGCTCATGGTCAATGCTATATATGTGATGCATTCTAGTATATGATATAGTTAGCTATTTGATCAAACACATTATTTTAATGTCTTGGTTTATGTGTAAATGTATTGTGATCAAAACTGTTGTAATATCCCTATTTTTAGTTTTTATAATTAGTGAATAAACCTATGGGTCATGTGGACCTAAGGAAAAATTATGTATGGACATATAATTTTTGGAAATTAATAAATAAATGAGGAATTTCTATTATTTTTTAAGAATAAAGTAAATTGAGACTAGGAATTCTGATCCATGAGGATGGAATAGAATCCCAAGACTTTCCCAAAATTCTCCAGAAATCCTTGGAGAAAAATAAAATAAATAAAATTTATTACATGGGAGAAAAAGATGTGATGAAATCCTTCGTGAAGTGGAAAGTTACTGAGAAGGGGTAAGAATAAAATTGGGCTAAGGAAAGGCTATTTTTAAAAGAAGCTTTTGCGGAAAGAACAAAAGTGAAGCCTAGCCTAAGGAAAACAACATCCCAAAATAGCGAGACGCCGTTATGGAAACAACCTTAGGGAAAGCAAGCTTAAATAAGCAATTCCTAGTGTGTTAAAGGGGTTGTCTACATTGGGGAAGAATTTGTCAATGCTCGGGGGAGAGCTGTGGAACAAGCTTGTGGTTGGGAGGAAAAGAATATGTATAGGATGGTATGTTAATTCTATGAATTTAATTATTCAGTTTAAATTTAGTTCTCCTGCTATGAGTTTATAGACAATTTGGAATTGAAATAAGAGGATAAATAGAAAACACAACTAAGAAAGATATGTTAATGTTATATGTTATTAGAATGGGAATTATATAAATTGCTATGTAAAGTCAATTAATGGAATTTTTTGTATTGTACAGTGTTCTTTTCAGAATTTATTTTCCATATGTATTTGATAGAGTCTCAACTATAAATTAATATAGTTAAGTCTCACATTCTGTTACCTAGGCTCATGACGGTCCAAGGGATAAACATGTAGAATATCTAAACCCAAGAATAGGGTCTAAATCTATTGTTTATTTCTAAACATAAGTATGGAAATATACTGAAGACTAACATTATAAGTATAATAAATAACAGTCATAGTAGAGTAAGGCACATGTCAATAAATTTGAATATGCTGATGTAAAATTCAGATAAGAATGTAAAAAAAAAAAATTTCATATGTTTTGTCATGTGGAGAAAATTATTAAATAAGCAATAATTCAAAGATAAAGTCATACATGTGTCAATATCAAATAGAAAAGTATAAAATCTATATTATTAAACATTCATATGCATAACTATTAACTATAAATCATCGAGAAGAATGGAGGACATTACTATTCATGATACTAAGTTTTTGAATTGTACAGTAAAAATATAATTACATTAGGGTCATAGCCCTAGTAATATATTAAACAACAACAAAAAATACATGCAGAGTGGAGATGATGTTGTAGTGTCTTCATTGATCTAGTGACCGACTTGTAGATTTGAAATATTGTTCGTTATATGCAATGGTTGATTACAATGATGGAAATTACATTTTGTAGAAGATATAATAGAAAACATGAAACAAGCAGTGAAATTGAAATTAGAATTTTACTCACAAGATAAGAAAATAAACATTAGGGAGTAAATCCTAAGATTAAAGAGTATGAAGAGGTGAGAGGAGATACCTGGAAATTACTCTTCAATTTGTGATTTTCTCCTTATACCTAGAGCAAGAAAGGTTGTAAGCATAGCTAAAGGAAAAAACATAATTAACGACATTAACAAATAAGTTTGAATAAATTTCATTACAAACTTGGGAAAGGAGGTGTACAAATTTACAGAAGTGCTGAAAAAATCTCGAAAAAGTACAACCATCTGGGTAAGGAATTATATGTGTTACAATTAACGAATTAATATTACAATTTCGTATAGATAAATATCTCAGTAAAGTGTCATAAGGGTCGATATCTTTCCAAAAACGAATTCATTCTATTACATCATTAATTCGGGAAATTACGATGTATACGGAAATAGATATGTGAAGACTGTCTCCATTAATACTTCAATTATAAGAGGAAAGAGGGGTTTTAAATTAAATTTAGTATGGGGTCTCTAATAAATTGGATATCAAAATGGTTAAAAGAAAATCCCAATTAACTAAACATTGGAAGTGAAAATTCAGAATGCCCCAAAACCCATAAAATTGCATATAGGGTAGCAAGAAGATCGAACTAAATTTCACGAAGAGGAAACTGGGCAAATTTGAGTTCAAAGATACTAGGTAAAACAAAAAGAATGTCTCTTAATGAACTAGGCCACTCATATCACAAGGTAGATAGAGTTATCAAACTTACCTCGCTACCAAATTACTGGAAGTTCAATACATTGGTTGAGGGAGACCATGCTTAATACTACCGGGACAGAGTGAAGACTCTACAAAGAAAATGAAAATAAAATTTTTTATTGAATAAGTAAAACATAACATACATGTCAAAATGTACCGAAAAAAGAAAGAAAAACCATGAGTGTTAATAGAACAGGAAATACAAAAAAAACAAGGGCAGTGTGTACCTTAATGATGAGAAAATATCTCTGTCAAGGTTTATGAGCCACTGTAAAATTGAAAAATACGAGGTAATGTGAACTAACCATAGAGCCATGAGGTTGAAATAGTTGTAATCGTTAGGATAAGACTAAGGAATTGTCCTTCATGGTGCAGGTCTAAGATAAATATCCCTAGCAGATTGAAATGAGCTGTAGCTCTATTACAAGAACAACCATGAGAGCATCATACTATCTCAGCCAAAAAACAAAATTAAATGCCAAATGACCCAAGAGAAGAATATTCCTAAAACATTAGGGTGTCATCTGAAATCTACACCATCCAATATCATCAAATCTCAATCATACAAGTGGCATAGATAGGTACCTTGACCCACGTAAAACCATGTGAACAAAGGTGCATGTGAGTCAAGTGTGTGACAACAAGATAAGGGCAGGATATTGAAATAAATCCTAATTAAATGATATTCGTACTTATCCTTTGAGGTTGGGTACAATAAAACTAAAGTAAGAACCTTTATAATTATCAACAGTTAAATCATATTACTCCAATGGGGATGAGGGGCCATATTGGTATGATATGGACTATGAATAATTAATAAAGTGATGTAATTCATGTTAGGGACATGTAGAAATAAAAAAAATATATAAGGGGTATAGGAATTGCTAGGTTATTCCAATTTTAAATCATAGGGTTAAGAGGTAGGAACAAGTTATATAGTTATAAATAGGATATGATTTATAAGAACATAATAAAATAAATAATTCCTAAGAAAATGAAAGCAAGGGAGGACATTACAAAATCCTTAAATACAAATGTCACAAAGGTACAGTTACAATGACGAGAAGGGTTAAAATGACCAGACATAGTATCAAAGTAAAAAAAAAATGGTTAGTAAGAGTTGTTACAAGTGGTAATAGAGCCCATGTTAAAAACTCTGGGCTTATGGTTCCCAAAAAAGAAAAAAATAATAATAAAATAAAAATAAAAATAAATAAATAATAATAATAATAAAATGTTGATGTTAAAAAAAAAAAAATCAAATAATAAAGTCTTCTTCTTTTTTTCTTTATTTTTTTTTTCTGAATAAGACTAATTCTATTAAGAAAGCATATAGTACAATATGAGATTACAGTCATGAGTAGAAAAATATCAGGGAGACGGAAATGATAAACTATCAACCTTGGTCCCGAAGAGAAACCATGGACTAAGCAAAAGGATCACAAAAGAGAACACAAAGGATAACAGGAATAGGTGGGCTAGACATAAGAGTCTACCCAGAATGGGTTGAAACTTATATACAACATTTTTTCCCTTTCTTCTTGCTGACTTTGACCCAGCTGTTGTGGAGTGAATGGGCAGGAACCAGTTGCAGACTATTCTGTGCTAAAGGTGGAGTCTCCTTGTCTGAATCAGATGAAGTAGAATCATGAGTGCGTTTTTGTGAAATCAGAGGTTCAGAGGGATCCTCAGGACTAGCTGAAGGCGAGTCCTTCATGTGCTCAAGATCCTCCCCTTCCACTTAATTATCCTCCTCATCTAAGCTGAAGGACTCGATGTCATCCATGGGGGGTGGATTACATGGTTTCCAGCCTTTGGATTTTGACTTGCGAATGGTGTTCTTATTTTTGGCGAAGAACGTGGCACATGTGTTCTAAAGGTTCCCTGTCTGATGGAAGTGGCGACATCAGAATGCGGTGTTCTCAAAGTCTAGGGTCTATGTCCAATGGAAGTCCCCGACTTTGAGGTTAATTTGATTAGGCAGACCTTTTCTTATGTCTATTTTCATGTAGATTCTGCCAAAGGTGTATATTCCTTTCTCCCCTCTAGAGGTATCTCTTTCCAAGAAGCGGCCCAAAGTGTTTCCAACCCTTTGGAAGACTGAGAAGTGCCATAAATGCACCGGTAGGTTCGGAAGTCTAACCCAAATGGGAAGCTTGGTGATGACTGCTGTAGTGGGGTCAAAGTTTGGGAACCAGGGGGTGAGGAATAGCCTTGTCATTCCCCAAAACCAAGGGCCTCCTGTTAAGACTTTCTGATAATATTCGTTGAATGCAAATGCCACAATGAAGAAACCCTTTGAGCAAAGGAATACTTTGCTATTTTTGGTCCAGTTGGTGTGGATCCATTGGTCAATATCTGTTGTTTGAGGCCATAGGCCATTAAATATACAAATGATGGTAGTTTCTGTAAACGTTTGGTATTGATCATCCAGCGATGGATGGGAGATTTCGATGAAGGGAGCTTCCTCCATTTTGTCCACCAAGAAAGTCTTGGGAGCCCTAACTGGTTGAGCAGCTTTCTTGGGCGCCTGTGCATGGACCACGTCTTTATAGGAGAAAGCAGGAGAAGAGGATGGCTGGCCAGAAGCTCCCCCTCTCAGACGCAGGGTAAGCACAACCGAAGAATCTCTTTCAATACTGTAAAAATAAATGGGAAGAGGGTCCTCTATTTGTTTACCTTTATAGAGTAGTCTCTAAAGAGCCGAGGGAATCCCCAGCCTGAGTTCAAGATCGCGTAAGAGATCCACACTATATCTGTTGTGCGCACCCAATGCAACATGGTTCTTCCTGAGAGAAGCAAGATTTGGATCTGATAAAAGGGGGGGTAATAGCCTATAAGCCCCTACCCGCCGATGCGAATCTGTGTCTATACCATTCTTGATTTTTTAATTCCCAGATTCGTCAGGCCTATCTATGATTTTATTGAGGCTGAATGATGAGCACAGTCACTATGTGACTAGGTATTTTTAATCGGCAATGACACCCCCACACTCCAAGTGTGCAGATCCGAGAGGCTGAGCTATTATAGGGCCTCTACTATGGTGGAGCTTTCATGATAGCATGTGCAGGCTTCATCATTCCTGTGTGTGATTTTTTCGTGAGGGAGAGCTATGCTTCTTGTGAAGGTCCTATTCGCATATTTGATATAGATGGGGGAAATATCCTGTGCCTCTATTGAATTGGAGTTGGATTTGTGGCATTGACATTGGTCACCACAATGCCTACGTCCTCATCGCTGTCGGCGACCACGAAGAATGGGGGACCACGGAGCCAGAGTGAGCAGCCGCGAGGAGCTATAGCCTTAGCAACCTTTGGAGTAATTTGATTGACTATGGTGATGATGGTCTTAGAGGCATCAGGATTGATTGCGACGATGGTGGCAGAGCTGAGTGAGGCATTCATTGAAGCTGTCGCTTTATCTTTGAAGTCGGCGTCAATGGCAAGGCTCAGAGAAACCCTAGTAGAGGCCATTTTTCCGTTAAATTCATTTTAATTGTTATTTTATGAATGCTAATTGATTTATGTGCATCATATTGAATTGAAAAAAAGTTACAACTACTCTTATGACTGACGAAGAAGAGATGTATGTAGAACTAGGGGGTGGACGGGCCCTACCAGATCAAAATGCTCAAATGCTGGAAATTATAAAGAATTTGGAGCAGGAAATGGTTTAGCTAAGGACTATCAATGAACGTTTACTACAGGCCAATACTAATAAAGAGAGGTTGATAAGGGAATTAACCTCCAGGTCTAGTCATCATAGCAAAGACCTAGAGAGAAAAAGTAAAGAAACACAACCCAACTTAGAGAGGTCTGAGAGTGGGGATGAATCTGGTTCAAAGTCTAAAAAGAAAAAGGAGTTGCAGGGAGAATTCCACAAAATTAAGCATGTAACCTTTGATGGGGAGAAGGAAGAGGATGCAGAATCCTGGCTCCTGAACATGGTCAAATAATTTCAGGCATATGAATACGTAAGTAATCTAAAAGCAATATTGGAAGTTTACCAATTGCAAGGTAAAGCCACACTTTGGTGGGAAGAGACCAAAATCATACACTTTCTTGACGAAAAAACTGTTTCATTGGAAGAATTTAAGGAGAAATTCAAATCTCGATACCTTAGTGAGAGGTATTATGATGAAAGGGAACAATAATTTCATGAGCTAAGGCTTGGAAAACTCACTATCGATGAATTTGTGACTAAAATCACCAACTTACTTTGCTATGTGCCATACATAAGGGAAGAAAAATATAAGGTACAACAATTTCTGAACTGTTTTCCCACCATCTACAAAGAAATAATTGAATTTGATAATCCTAAAACTGTGGATGAGGCTATTCAGAAAGCATGAATATGCTACCAGCAATTTAAAGGAAAGAATGAACAACTGAAAAAATGGAAGAACAAGGGGAAGGTGGAAGCAAGCACAAAAATATCAAAACCAACTTATATGAAGAATTTTGGAAAAAACCACCAGCGAATTTTTTTTAATAAGAGTGAGGAAAATAAGAAAGCACTTTCCCACATTGGTTCTAAGCCCATGGAAGGGAACATCAAAAGATAAGGGGTAGTAAAAGCCAAAGAACCATTGAAATGTCGGGGATGTGGGGAGCCCCATATGTTGTGGGAATACCCACACAACACTCGTGCAATTTAGAAAATTCAAGAAATACGAAAACATTCCAGGAGCTAATTTAAGTTATATTAGCCCCCACGTAGTGGAAAAGTGTAAATTAAAAACATAAAATTTCAGCACTCTTGGCTGGTATAGTTGGTTAGAGGAACAAACAAGAAAGTCACTCATAAACTACCCAAAACTTATGTAAATTTAAATGGATATAATACAGAGCTCAAACTAAACATCCTTCCTTTAGGATCTTATGATCTCCTAGTTGTAATGGATTGGCTGGAGCAACAGAAAGCAATAGTGAATTTCTTAGAAAAAATAGTGACTTGCACTGATGCTGTAGGAAAATCTGTAGTAGTCAAAGGGAAACCCAAACTAGTGTCCATTAGGCATATTTCTGCATTCAAATTGAAATGAGCAACAAGGAAAGGTTGTCTAGTATATGTTTTCCATATTGAAGATTTGGGACAAACAACAAAAAGTGAATCTGTATAAGACTTACGTGTAATCAAGGAATTCCAAGATGTATTTCCAGAAGAAATTCCTCATCTTCCCCCTCAAAGAGACATTGAATTTTCTATTGAGTTAGTACCAGGAGCCACCCTTGTTTCCAGGGCACCTTATAGAATGAGTACTCCTGAACTACTAGAGTTGAAACTTCAATTAGAGGAAATGTTAGACAAAGATTACATTAGAACAAGTGTGTCTGTGTGGGGAGCATCAATTTTATTTGTTAAAAAGAAGGATGACACCTTCAGGATGTGTATATATTGTAGACAGTTAAACAAGTTAATCATCAAGAATCAGTACCCCCTTCCATGAATAGATTATCTATTTGATCAAGTAAGAGGGGCTACCATATTCTCAAAAATTTACTTGAGAACTAGTTGTCATCAACTCTGTGTTAAATATGAATACATCCACAAGACAACCTTCTGAACTCGATATGGACATTATGAGTTTGTAGTTTTACACTTTGGACTCAGAAATGCCCCTGCTACATTCATATGCCTAATGAAAATTGTTCTACATAAACATCTGGATAATATTGTATTAGCATTCATAGATGATATTTTTTTATACTCCAAAAATAAAGAAGAATACCAAGACCATCTTAGAATAGTGCTACAAACCCTTAGAGAACATCAACTATATGAAAAACCCAACAAATGTGATTTTTACAAACCTAAGATTCAATACTTGGGATAATTTATTTTGAATTGGCCTGTACCCACCGGTGTACTAAAAGTATGATCATTTATGGGTATTGCAGGATATTACCACAGATTTGTGGAAGGATTTTCTGCATTGGCTTACCCCATCACATCATTACAGAAAAAAGGAGTGAAATTTGAGTGGACAGTCAAGTGTCAAGATGGTTTTGAACAACTGAAACAAAAATTAAGTACTGCACCTATCCTAAAAATTGTTGAGCCCCAACTAAGGAGTTTGTTGTGTGTACGGATGCTTGTATAAAAGGGATGGGAGGAGTATTACTGGAAGATAATGTAGTAATAGCTTATGAGTCTCGAAAATTGAAGAAGCATGAACAAAATTATGCAATATACGACTTAGAATTGGATGTTGTTATACATGGACTAAAAATGTGGAGACATTATCTATTGGGAATGAAATTTATATTAATGACAAATCATATAAGTTTAAATTATTTCTTTAGCCAACCAGATTTAAATGCAAGAAAAGCAAGGTGGTTAGCATTCCTTAGTGATTTTGATATGGAAATCAAACACATAAAATGGAAAGAAAACCGAATTGTTGATGCTTTAAGTAGAAATTCTCATCAAATTTTGACAGATACAGGAAGTAGTGTAAAATTTGATGTGGAAGAACAAATTCAAGGAGTATTATTGCAAGACCCTCAAAATGTAAAATTGTAGGAAAAATTCTATCAAGCCGAAATTGCAGGATATACTATAAATCAGAAAGAATTGATTAGCTACAAGAAAATATTGTATATTCCAAATGTATCCACCTTAAAACATGAAATATTAGATGAATACCATAAGAGAACTTATGTAGGTCATCCATGTTATCAAAACATGGTAAGAGCCTTGATGAAAAATATTTTTTGGCCAAGAATGAAGAAGGAGGTAGCTGATTACTTAGCAAGGTGTTTAAAGTGCCAATTAGGGAAAATTTTAAGGATGGAAGTTTATATTAAAGTTTAAAAACCTTGGCGAATCTTAATAGCCCCTAATATCCAAATTTTAAAATTTTTGATTATAGTTTTGTAAAAAAAATTATATTTCTAATTATTTCATATTAGATAATATATAATATTGGAGATTTTCAAGGTAAGATAATTTTATACTATAAAATTTGGGCAAATTCATTTTTAGAAAAATGGAAATTGGCGAATCATTTTTAAGGAAAAAGAATGGAATATTAACCCACCTACGAATATTAGCCCCTAAAATTTTCCATCATGCTAACAAGTTAAAGTAGAACATCAACACCCTGCCGGCCTACTGGATCTTCTCCCTATTCCAGAATGGAAGTGGGAAGTGGTATCAATGGACTTTATTACCGGACTGCCACGTACCAGGTACCAACATGATTCAATTGTGGTTGTAGTGGACACATCAACCAAAGAAAAAAACTTTATGTCTGTCTCGTCCACTTTTGGAACAACACAAGTGGCCAACATATTCATGAAAGAAATCTTCAAACTCCATGTAATACCAAAAATTATTATCTCCGATAGAGATGCAAAATTTACATCTTCTTTTTGGAAAACCCTACTTGGAGGAATGGGGGAAAAGCTAAACCTCAGTACAACTTACCATCCTCAAACATATGGATAGACAAAGAGAACAAATCAGATATTGGAATACATGATGCACATGTATGTGATGAATAGACCCACCAGGTGGGAATATTTTCTGCATTTGGTAGAATTTTATTACAATAAAAACTATGAGAAATTCATTAAAATGAGTCCATTTGAAGCTTTGTATGGCAGAAAATGCCACACTCCACTTAGTTGGAGTCAACCAGAGGAAAAATTGGTCCTTGGACCAAAAGCACTACATGAGATGGAACGGATTGTAAAACAAATTCAACAGAATATTAAAGTAGCTCAATATCATCAGAAGAGTTATACGGATAAGAAAATAATGTGTATTTGTGCTAAGAATTCAAAGCTGTAGATCATGTGTATTTAAGGATTAAACCTCACAAAAGTACCTTTCATGCTTGTATTTGTGCTAAGTTAGCACCTCGATACTGTAGACCCTTTAAGGTGTTGGAGAGAGTGGGGCCAGTAGCTTATAAATTGGCTCTACCTAAGCATATTAAAGTTCAAAACTTTTTTCATGTTTCATTGTTGAAGAAGTATGTACATGACCCTTCTCATGTGATTTACTGGACTATGATACAGGTGGAAATAGAAGGGGACTTTCTTCTAGAACCACTTCATATATTGGAGCAAGAAGAAACCGTGTTGCGAAATAGAACAATAGCTCGGGTGAAAATGAAAAGGAAGCGCTTCAAATCTGAGGAAGCTAATTGGGAGCGGGAAAAAGTGATGAAAGAAACACACCCATCACTGTTTAGTGAATAAAAAGAAATATCTACAACATTGAGGATGATGTTTTTGTTTAAGAGGGGGACTACGTAATATCCCTATTTTCAGCTTTTATAATTAGTGAATAAACCTAAGGGTTAGGTGGACCGAAGGAAAAATTATGTATGGACATATTATTTTTGGAAATTAATAAACAAATTAGGAATATATATTAGTGTATAAAGACAGAGTAAATTGAGACTAGGAATTCTGACCCATGAGGATGGACGAGAATCCCAAGGCTTTTCCAAAATTGTCCAAAAATCCTTGGAGAAAAATAAAATAAATAAAAATTATTAAATGGGAGAAAAATATCTAATAAAATCCTCATTAAAGTGGAAACTTACTAAGAAGGGGTAAGAATAAAACTCGGTTGAGGAAAAGCTAGTTTTAAAATAAGCTTTTGTGGAAAAAACAAAAGCAAATCCTAGGCTGAGGGAAACAACATCCCAAAATAGTGGGATGCCATTATGGAAACAAGCTGAGGGAAATCAAGCTTAAATAAGCCATTCCTAGTGTGACAAAGGGGTTGTCTACACTAGGGAAGAACTGGTCTCTTCCCGGGGGAGATTTGTGGAACATGCTTGAGGTTGGGAGGAAAATAATATTTATACAGTGGTATGTAAATTCTGTGAATTTAATTGTTTAGTTTGAATTCATTTCTACTACTATGAGTTTACAATCAATCTAAAATTTAAATCAAAGGATAAATAGAAAAAAGAACTAAGACATATAGGCTTTTATTATATGTTATTAGAATGGAAATTTTATAAATTGTTATGTAAAGTCAATCAATGGAAATTTTTGTATTGTACAGTGTTATTTTCAACATTTATTTTTCCATGTGTATTTTATATATTATCAAATATAATTTAATATATTTAAGTCTCACATTCAGTTTCATAGGCTCAGGATGGTCCAAGGGATAAACATGTAGAATCTCTAAACCCGAGAACATGGCATAAATATGTTGTTTATTTCTAAAAATAAGTGTGGAAATAAACTGAAGACTAACATTATACGTATAATAAATAACAGTCATATTACAGTAAGTCTTATGTCAATAAATTTGACTATGCTGATATAAAATTTAGATACGAATGTAAAACAAAAGTTTTGCATATATTCTTTCAAGTGGAGAAAATTATTAAATAAGTAATAATTCAAAGCTACAGTCATACATGTGGCAATACCAAATAGAGAAGAACAAAATATGTATTATTCAAAATTCATATACATAACTATCAAATATAAATCATCGAGAAGAATGGAGGACAATACTATTCATGATACTAAGTTCTTGAATTGTACAGTGAAAATATAATACATTAGGGTCATGACCCTAGTAATATATTAAACAACAAAGACAATACATGCATAGTGGAGAGGATGTTGTAGTGTCTTCGTTGTTGTTGTGACTTACAAGTAAATTAGAAATATTGTCTGTTAGATGTCATGGTTGATGACAACGATGGAACTTACATATTGTAGAAGATATAATAGAAAACCTGAAACAAACAATGAAATTGAAATTAGAATTTTACTGAAAAGATAGGAAAATAAACATTAGGGAGTAAATCCTATGATTAAAGAGTATGCAGAGGTGAGAGGAGATACCTAGAAACTACTCTTCAATTCATGATTTTCTCCTTATACCTACAATAAGAAAAAATTTAAGCATAGCTGAAGTGAAAAACATAATTAACGACACTAAAAAATATGTCTGAATAAATTTCATTACAAACCCAAGAAAGGAGGTGTAAATATTTGTAGAAGCATTGAACAAATCTGGAAAAAGTAGAACCATCTTGGTAAGGAATTACCCGTGTTACTTTCAGAAAGTTAAAATGAAAATTACAAAGTGAATATCGAATAATATATGTAAATACTTTCAGAAAGAGTGAAGTATTGTTAAAAATAGAAGGAGAGGTTATCAAACCTTGGTATAAGGAAGCTGATGAAAATCCTATACATATAAATAAAATCCGAATGATATTATGTAAATGGAAATTTACGAAAAACTACCACAAATAGGAATAGTATAAATTAATACTAAATAAAAAAGAGTATAGTGAGCATTAATATTAAATAAATCTGGAAGAAAATGAATGAATCCATAAAATAATAATTTAAATATCGGTCTATAGGATTGATAAATAATGAACGTTAAGTTCATATAATCAATAAAACCTGGAAATTATCATTCACTCTTTGCCATATATATAGCGGTGTTTTAAAGAATGTAATATTCCCAAATTTTCACCTGATATTTGGAATATTAGAGTTCTTAACTTTCTTAATAAATTAAGTAAATAAAAGGGTGGAGGGACCCTTAATCCTCAATATGAATAAGTATCCACTTTTTCTGTGTGAATGTGGATTAATTAAGCCTAGATCTACATAAGGAGGTAGTTGAGCAACTACTAATGTGAATGGAATTGGAGATTATGTCTCATTAATTGAGATAGGTCATGGAGGTTGATACAATTAACTAAGATCTTGAAGATGTAAAACAGAGGATCATGGAACATTCATGATAAAGTGATGGAGGATGTTGTGCAATCAAATCACACATGATGGAGAGGGTGTACATTGCACCTAGACATGATGGTTGATTTGGTCAAACAGTGCATTCAAACTTGGAGGATCTTGTCCACATGCACAATGCAGTCTAGATGAGGGTCAAGGATTGGGAAGGCTCAAACATTATGTAAACAATATGAAGTCAAGGATGAAGGAATGCTTCTTATTCTTGATGTAAATATCTTTTCAGATCTGGAATTGTCATGTGACATTCCATTTCTTTCTCGGGCTGTTTAGCAGAGATTGCAAGTGTTGTTTAACACAAGGTGTTCCTGGTTAGGAATCCCACCTCTTTCTTAGGGTATCTATAGAAAGATTATTGTACTTCATTTTACATGAGGCATTGGTGCCACATCTATTTTCCTACTTTCTGCATAACATTCATATTCAGAAATTGCAGATTTTTGAAGATCAGTTTGGAAGGTGGAAGTTGTCTTCAGTACTTCAGCTGGAGAATTGGTGAGGGTTTATTCCTATCACCTTGGGCTTATAGATCATCATTCCCAGAGCCTCATTTCAGATCAGGCATCAGGCCAAAATTTATTGACCTCCTAGCAGCAGTATTTCCTTTAGGAATTACACTGTCTAAATTGCAGATCTAAAAGGAGGAAAGAAGTTACTAGCATTTTAGCTAGTAATCCCGTGAGGGATCATCCCCTCACATTGCCATCAGTCTTACCATCAGCTTGGAGTTAATTGCAAAATTTTTTAGCAGGAAGAAGGCCTCTTTTTCACTCACAGCGTAGTTTCTACTGGTAGTTGTGTTGCATCAACTGAAATCATTACTGGAGGATTGAGAAGGTAGATCTAGAGCTTCTAGCTTGTAGATACGAAGAAGGGATCAACCCTTCAAGCTTAGATCTGATCTTACAACATATTTCAGGCATCTATTTGATAGATCTAGCTTTAGATCAATATTTCCTAGTAGATTCAAGGCTCAAATCCTAGGGAGGTGATTTTCCAAAGTTGTAGTTCTGGAAAATCCTTTCTAGGTTATCTTGGGAATCCATCACATTGGCCAGATCTTGAATATTGGCATCATCCGAGCTCTAGATTTGAGCAGATCTACATTTTCATTTTCAGCCTACAGTTATATGTTCATATTCTGCTAAAGGGACAACACAATATTTTTTCTAGTGCCTCTTTAGTTATGTTGTACATATTGTAGCATGTTTTCTGGGTGATCCTAGACCATCTTTTTTGGCTAGTTCTACTGATATTCTTGTACATTATGTAACTAAATCATCTCCATATAATAAAATGGCTTGGCTTCTCTATAAATTCTGATGTTGTCTTAAGATTTATTTTTTACTTAGTTGCAGTTCTTATATTGTGTTTAAGTATTATTGCAGTCTCCCTTTTGGGATATTACAGTGGTATCCAAGCATGATCTTTGGCTCAGCTTGTGGATACTTCATATTTTTCATCAAAAGAAGAAGCAGATAGATGAGATCTACCATGGAGGATGGAAATTATTCCACTCCTTTCTTTAGATCCATGCAAGATCTCTCCAAGGAGGTCAATCCAATGAATAAGGAAGGAGAGAAAGAAGATCCAAGAAGAAGATGGGATGAGGAAGGTCCAAGCACTTCCTATCAGCACTAGTAAAAAATGATGAAATTAATGACTAGGTGACTAAAAAATTTAGTCACTGTAATTATTTCAAGTGAATTACTACTAAATTTGAGCAATTTTAAGTGACCGAACTAAAAATGACTAATTTAGTCTAGGAATAAAATATACGACTAGATAATAAGTGACTAAACTAAAAACGACTAACTTAAATGACTAATTTAGTTCAGGGATAACATATATGACTAGATAATAAGTGACTAAACTAAAAGTGACTAACTTAAATGACTAATTTAGTTTAGGATTAAAATATATGACTAGATAATAAGTGACAAAATTAATAATGATTAATGTAAATGACTATTATAGTCCAAGAATAAAAATATGACCAAATAACAAGTACAACAAGTATATGAATTAGTCATTTATGTCAGTAATTTTTAGTTGTGTCACTCCATAAATAGACAATTCCAATTTTGATACCGAAGTGTTACATTTCACCACAAGTGTCTTTGAATCCATTTGCAATGTTAAAATTTAGAGACAAAGGGGTCTCTGAATTTACAGTGTTAAAATTCTGAATACCCTTTTGTCTCTAAAGTTTAACACTGCAAATGGATTAATCTATAATTAACATAATTGCATGTATCATATATCTACTTTACACTAATGCCTTCATTATATTTTAGTAAAGGTAATATTTAGATTGCCAAATTAATATTTATATTTATGTTTAATCGACTTTGGCCATAAATTAGTTTAATTTTTAAACTTCATTGGTTTATGTTAAAAGTGCGAGTTCATTTAAATCTAGTATTAAATTGTCATATTTTCATTAGACAAGTACTAAATAGATAAACCTAAAATATATATTTATAGACCTATTTAGTAAATAAGTATGAACCTTTATTAATTTAGGTATGAATCTCAATTAATTTTTTAATGCTATATGAACCTTTGTTTTTTTGTAAGTCAATGTTTTATTCATGTAGGGAAAAAGAAGTACATATAGCCACTTACAAAACAGGTGGTCTCAGCCCAACCAGGTATGTTGACCAAAACTTGCACTAGATGACAAAAATACAAAAGAGAGACTAGGGACATATTAGTCCATAAATGGTTAGGCAAGAGGCACCAAAACATAGATAAAACATAAAAAACACAAGATATCATACGTCCAGTCGTCCGACATGATGGATGCAGGGTTGTCTGGGGCTGTTCCTGGAGGCGGTAGAGGACAAAAGTCACACTGAATGCGCCCTTCAAAGTGTGCCAACCAAGTCTCCATCCTTTTTACTTTCTCATGAGTGAGTTGATTTTGGCCTCGCAAAATCACAACCAGTCTCTTCCAGACTTGGCACTGTAAATAGTGCATACAATCCAATGTTGCCATCTACTCTACATGCTCCTCAGACACATGGAATTGCATAATTTTTGGTTGGTAGCAACCACTAGTAAGTCTACACATTTACAATTTTACTTCTTATACACAAGTGTTGATAAGTCTTAGTAAATATGTTTATTTACATCTTATTCCTGTCCATTTTTTATGCAAAGACTTGCTTAAATGATGGGAAGTAACTGATGGAAAATATGTTATTTACTTCCTTCAAAGCTTAAGAATGAAAAATCACTACAAAAATATCGAAAAATAACACATGAGTATCTGCCCAATCAAATGTTTGAAAATTTTCCTAATAGTATTGAAAAATAAATATTATATTTCAAAGTTGAACATTACAAGTTGCAGTGGTCAATACTAAACTAATGGTTGTCAGCAAACAAATTGATTACTAAAACCCTCCCTTGATAGAGACAAATAAAACATTGGACAAGTCTTAAAATATTATGGGTTAAAAAAAATTATGAATAAATATTACTTTTTCTTAAAATGTCCTATACACACCCACAGGACATCACAATTCAAACTACCATTATTTTAACTTATTATATCATCACAACTATAATTATTTAGAAATGCTTATCTCTTTTATATATAATTTTTCTTACCATAAAAAAATTTAAATGATATATATATAAAAATATAAACTAAATATTAAAAAAATTAAATGATATATACAAAAATATAAACTAAATATTAAAAAAATTAAATGATATATATAAAAATATAAACTAAATATTTAAAACCAACGGAACACAGCGTTTACACTGAACTCTCCAAAGGTGCGCTCTACATGAAATACCACACTGGGCGGGAAGAAAAAATACATACGCAAAGAAAGAGCACACTGCGCGGGAAGAAAAGATACAAACACAAAGAACAGGAAGAGCGCAACAAATTCCTGGAGCCTTCTTACTGTCAAATTTTCCTCCATATTCTTCTCACCGATCGCGATGGTCCAAGACTGCCTTGGAGCTTCTTCCCTGCCAAATTTAGAGGCAAGACGACCCTATTTTCCCTGAAAGACAATCCATAAACCATGGACGAAGAGGTAGCAGGATTCGATTATCACAAAATTATAATCAAGTCGGATTGCTGGAGATTTTGTTTATATCCTTTCATCAGTTCCAATCTTTCTTATTTCTGGATTCAAATGCAGGGAAAAGAATCCCCTGAAGAAGACATAGCACCACTTTCCAGTGGATTCGAAATGGAAAGCCGTGGCAGGAATCAGGCACAAAATGGAGTGGTTCGATTAGAACCACCGCTGGATTCCGTTCCATCAAATCCTTCCAAAGAGCCCAATTCCTGTGCCGACTGGAGAATCCCTGTGGAACAAGTAAGTATGCAAGAACCCAATTTTGTTTCTTTTTGAATGTCGTTTCAAATATTGTTTTGAAGTGGCCTGGATAGATTCCCATCTAAATTTCAATAACTTTTTGAATCAATCATCTGTTATGCTATGCAATCTGAATTTTGCCCAATATAATAGTTGGTGGTAATTACGTTAGAAGTTCTACAGCTAGTTATGTGTAGAAGTTCTACAACTAGTTATGTTTAGATAAATTTCTCAATCAGAAAGTGCCAAGTTTTCTATGGTGAATCCTTGAGTTGGACTTATTAAGCAAATTTTCCTCATAACAATAATGTACCAACTCATCAGAGAAAAATTATTTTACACTATCAGAGGCAAAATTTCCCAACAACCCAACCCCCCAAGAAGGCAAGACATTTTCCATGTTATTGTTTTTGAATTTGTTTTTAAGATATCCATCTGCAAAAACCTCAACGTATGAAAAGAATTTCAAGAGAATTAACATGGAAAATGTTTGGCCTTTCCCAGGTATCCAAAGATTTTGCAGCCAATTATGCTGACATGCCAGACTTCCGCACACAATTATTGTAACATGCCAAATGTTTGCATCTTTCTATGTTAAGAGAAATGAAAAATCAGATATGTAAGCTATTCCTAGCAAAAAAGTAAAAGAGAAAGACACTCCTGAAATGGATTTTTTATTTGGAGTTGGTGAAACTTAGGGCTCAAACCTAATTCCATGCTTATTAGGTGTTCATGTTCAAACTTTGTCTTGGAAAGCCACTCATAACTTTTGATCAATGGCATCCATGCTCTTAGAATTTCACTCATAGTAGTCGTGGTGCTCCGAGGCATTGATGAATGGATCGTTCTACATTGATGTGGCTATCTCTAACCAGTGACGAAACTAGTAATAATGGTAGCATTAGGTCAAGGAATTAATGTGAATGAGGCAAAATAACAAAGGAGAACCAAATATCTGCATGCACTGGAACCACTTGACCACCTGTCAAGACAAAACTGATGCATTGGCACTGCTTGACCACCCGTCAAGACAAAACTGTGGCTATCTGCATGTACTGTCACCGCTTGACTGTCTTCATCTACTAGCATCACTTACCATCTGCATCTACTGACATTTCTTGACTTATACTGCCTCATTTATTGCTGTTGTTGTAGGCTATGGATGTCTTGGATGTGATGATCTATCTCTTTGTATTGCTCATTGTTGCTTGCTGTGAAGGTCATGAATTATTCCTAATTATTTTTCCACAAGCTAGAGCCTTCTGTTATCTTGACCTCTGCTTACTGTAGAGGATATATTCTCGCAAAGGATTTATTCTCGGATAAGGAAGCGCTACGCTGCTCCCATACTATTGCATCCAACATGGACTCAGTGAAATTGAATTCTTCTGTCACTGTAGCATCTTACTTTGAAGCTTTTGAATCACATGGAGCATAGAACATATGAAGCAAAAATTTCTTGAATCATGTGGAGCACAGAACATTTGAAGAAAAAATTGCTTTTAGGTATGTACTATCATTTAAATGTTTATTTTACCCATGTATAAGCCCTTATTAAAACATTACTATAGTCTGCAAAGGGTTCACACCTCCTCAAATGGAAATATTAATTGCGGCTAAGTGAAAATGGCCAACAAATGGAATCCAAATCACATTGATTATCACATTTTTTAAAATATGAATATAGTTGAGTATACATATTTTCTATTTCTGGAAATTTCAACAATGCCATGATAAAAAATATTAAATTCCAAGTTTAAAAAATATTACATAGAAGTTACAGAATATATATTTGATTTTAAATGGAGGACATATGGTTGAACTGGCACAATTTAATACTCTAGGCATGAACACAATTGTGCCAATTTAATACTCTGGCATGAACACAATTATTAGGGCATGAATATAATTCGACAATATTGAAATGGACGATCAAGAAAAACTAAACCAACACACACTTGTTCTGTTTAGTCAACACGTAAGATTCATTGGGATGAGCTTCCATTTATCATTATTCAATGATTGATATCCCTACCTCATGTTGCCTGCTATTTGGCTGGTGCATGCATTCTTTCGGTGCAACAATAAAAAAATTTCATGATGGGGTGGGGTGTGCTTGGCCTGTTAGCAGTAAGCTTGTTGTTATATCATTAATAAGAATGACTGTCCAGTGTCATGACCTGTTTCATAAACAACGTGCCTTACTGAAGATCCTGCCTTAAGGTCCTGCTGCCTAACCCGAGTCTAGTCTGAAAGGATCCTACCTACTTCACCAAAGCCTATTCTAACGTGAGTCCGGCTGAAGGAGGTCCTTCTAACAACGAGCAATATTAAGTATGGTGTATGGATCCCCCTCTTCGGCGACGAGGCCCATTTTCAGTAAGGGTTGAGTTCAACAATAAGCTTTTTCCCTAATAGTTGAGCTGGGTGAGAATGTTACTTTCCCTACAAGAGTATGGGTTGGGTAGAGAGGAATATAAAGGTCACTTTCCCACTAGCCCCATTCCAACTTCGGGTTAACGCTCAGTCTACAACCAACTATTTTGTTTGGACCTTCCAAATCTCCCTTGCCTTCCAATTCTCGCAATTTCCTTCTCTCTAGAGTACCAGAAATCAATTTGTTTTTTTCTCCTCGTGCTAGTAACTGCGTAGGGGAACATAGATAACAATGCCAAAAGCCACACAACCAACACTATGTACCAGAAATCAATTTTTTTTATTCTCCCCGTGCTAGTAACCGCGTAGGGGCACATAGATAAAAATGCCAAAAGCCACACAACCAACACTATGTACTTGATAATTTCCCAGTCTTCACATGCACAATAGAAAAAATCTATATACTCGTTCTACCTTCCGGAATTGCACTGAAAATGATGAGATTTGATATATTCACATTGGTTATCATGATTCAAGTGTTATTTTTCTACTCTGCAAGGAGCGTTGTCTTCATCCTTTATAGCTGACACCACGAGGTCATCGTGTTTTACTTCTGAACAAGTTGCAGCAAGGATACAACTGACTTCCAGGGGGCTTTTTGCCAGATTACGGCCTGCTTTTGAGGCATTTTCATTTAGAATTCTTGAGAGTATATGAATGAACTGGATTTTGAGCCCTTACCTATTCATTAACGCAAATAATTGTCAGACAACATGGGTTCATTCAAAGGTTGTACCAATAAGCAAGATGGATGATCCAAGTGTGGTAATGAATGGAGCACTCAACGGACACGTGAAATGCATGCAAGCTCCAAATCAAGTCTTTTCCTTCCATCATTTCATATAATAATAGACACACATTACTTGCAAGGTGCCATGTTATATGCCTATCTCATATCCCTATCTGAAAAAATAATTGGCCATTCACTAAAAGTTATCCAATACACCAAAAATAGCATAACGTCAAAAATATATATACATCTTTATAATTGCAATACTTAGGCCACTAAACAAAACATCCATAAAAATGTTGAAGCCTCCCCATAAAATTTCTGCAATGGATGGGTTCTCCTACTCCTCACCATTAAATGGGAAGTAATGATTTCTGTCATGGATGGGCACTATTAAAAGACATGTAAACCATATAAATTAAAACTAAACTCTTATTATGATAAAAATGATGTGGCAGCTTTAAAGCAACTTTAAAGGTTGTAACATCTACTCTTCAGGTCTCCAAGTAAACCAACAAACTCATATTTTCTTCTGGAAGACAAAAGTACAACGTGTGGCAATGGCATTACCCAGTAGAAAGACAAAAGCAAAAGGTGACGTTGCCTTATAAAGCTATAGCATATAGTTATAAAACACAAGTAAAAACCCTACTACCCAATAATTATTTTAAAATATCACGATATCCATCTCTCATAAGGACGAGGGGCGATCCTCCTGTCATCATGATTAAAAGGTGTAGCTCCTTGATAAAGAAAAAATATTATAAACAAATGGGTGAAATCCCTAGGAATTTGGACAATGAAAATCACTTGCATGTCAAGTTCTACAGTGAAGACTTAATCTAAGTAAGAATGTATCAGCCTTAAAAACGAGTTGAAAAATCAATTTAAAGTTATTATTATAGTAAATTTCGGATAAAAAATAAGCCTCTCAAAATTTAAAACCAAATATATCAAATTTCTACACAAATCCAAAGCATCCTAAAACAAACTAATTATAGGTATTTTTGAGAGTAAAAACCTGAAAAAAATGTAATGGATTGCTGAACAATTCGATTAAGCCACACCTTTAAACAAACAAAGATGAGATTACATGAAGAACTGAGAGCGATTTACAAAATAAATTAAAATAAACTGAATAAATATTCATTTCGGAAATAGTTAAATATAGAGAAAAACAATTATATATGTTAATAAATTGGAAAATCGCTTATCACTTCGATTAGGGATTGGCTCGACATGGACCAGGTTGTTTCAACCCATTGCCAAGGGTGATAGAGCATAAGTATTCGCTCAAGGGCCTCAAACAAAGTTACGCCTCAAACAACAAAGGCCATCAATTGCTGCAGGGGGTTGCTGGATTCATGATGACAAGAGAAAAGGCCATCAATTGCCATAGGGGGTTGCTTGATGGGGAATCGAATCAAGAATAGATCAATGAATTGGGAAGCACTCACTCAACAACCTATCCGTCATTGATTATGAAGGGATAGAACTAGTGGCCCCATCAGTGGCACCTAATTTTGGGAGAGGAAAGCAGAAAGATATTGAGGGTTGGAAATGAACTAAAGACAAAACTTCATGTTTTTGACACAAGCAGATCTCTCTTTGACGAGGGAGAAAAGAGAATGGCTTTCCTGATTTGAATACAGGGTTGACATGGAAGCTTTTCCTTTAGATGGCAACGTAATGAAAGACATTCAATCTGATTTTTAGCATTAGGTTCTCTCGCCCCTTCCAATAAATGCAATGACTAAAAAGGGGGTCACACAATTAGTTTTTCGCTGAGTAGTTGCTTGCTCCATGCAACTATTCAGGAAATAGTTGTGCAGTAGTGCAGGCAGATGTGCTGACAATTGCATGGCCGATGACATAGTTTTTGGTGAGACAACTTCACACCCTCCATGACTCCTTAGCAGACAATTTGGTGATGCACACAAAGCCAACCAAAAAAGCATGGTACAATAGGTAGCATAGTTTTGATGAACTTTGGACACTGCAATACCTAACTCAACTCTTAAAAATTAAAATATTAAAGCTGATTTAACTAGTTGAGTAAAAAAATCAAAATATTAAAGCTGGGAAGATTGATGACATATCTTATCTACTATAGCAAGACAATTGGTATATAGAGACCCACTTAGAATATGCAGATTTCTCAAGAAGTTGACATAATTGCTCCAAAACCTTTAAAACCCCAAGCATTTCCATTGTTGTGGGTGTGATTGTGTTAATTTTGATTAACATGTTCTTTTCATAATACAATTACTTCAATGTTCCTTATAAGCCCATTTATTAATCCACGCATGAATTATCATCTTACTGACTCTAACTGAAGAAGGAACATAAATCTTAACTGTAGAAGACAAAACAAGACAAAATAACTCAAAGATATGGCACAAGCTAGGGAAAAACCCCAAGACGGGGAAAACCATTGATCACTTCTTCTTATTATCAATATCCAATGTTCAACAGAGAGAGAGTACAATAATATGAGTCAAAATAAACTTGCCAAATTAGTGTTCAAAATAGTCCTGAAGCTTATTTCCTTGTTAGGGTTCCTAAAAATAATTGAGTAACCTTCTTCCAATGAATTGTACCCTTTGCTGTCCTTTACAAGACATCCAACAATGCTGCAAGACTTGCGGTTCCATTTCAAGGCATCCAACAACAGTCCTATGCTAACAGTAATAATAATATGCTCACAAACGAGGGTTAAACTCTCTGTTCACATTGCGCCCCTCTCTTCTTGAATGCAACTAGGGTAAAGGACTCATATTAGGTCATGCGTCCCTTCCACATGTGCTTTAAAACTAGCTGATGTAGCAACATTTCCTGTGGCTTGAACCAGAATACAAATTGTGAACAAATAAACCCCAAAACTCACCTTTAAACCAATGTCCTGATATGTGGCTCCACACAAAGAATGCTACCTTCTCTTGAAGAGATTCACACCCAAAAACCATGAAGAAACCTCACTCAAAATTTCCCTCAAACCTGCGGCTAGCTGCCTACTCCTACTCGAACCTATGGGAGATCAATACAACACGTCCTCCTTGCTTCTCCAAGCTGTGGCTGCCTTAGAAATAATTACCCAACCTGCGGCTAGCTGCCTACTCCTACTCGAACCTATGGGAGATCAATACAACACGTCCTCCTTGCTTCTCCAAGCTGTGGCTGCCTTAGAAATATATATATAACAATTTGTCCTTATGGAGGTGAAGCTGACCTTAACACTTGGAGGCAAAATTTGAATTTCAAATTTTCAATTTTCCTGCCTTAATAAGGTAATGCCTTGTGGAATTTATTTTAAATACATAAATATTTTTCCTTATCCAAATTTGGTGATTTTAGGTCGATTTTTGTGCTCTCGAAAAGAGGGATTCAATGGAATGTTCATCTCCATCAACTGTGTAGATCTGAGTAGAATTTGGCCCTAGTTGCCAATTTTAACACTCCCTCACAACTAGGGAGAATTCCACCTGCCAATCCATCTGCTGTTATAGATCATCATGCTATCTTGCCATTATGAACCATGTTTGTCATCATGAACCATATATGTCTTCTTTTCTTTGCTATGCTGAACACTGATGTGAATAATAAAGAAGAATTGATCGAGAGTGAGTCACAAGACCTTGCCACTCTTCACTGACAAAAGTTATTTTGGTGGTAGAACCTCAATTGAAACCAGATCAAGTAGATAAACACCAAGAATCCTAGCATAGAGAGTACAACAATACATGATGCATCCATCAATAGTGCTATGGTCTCTATCCTCATTTCCCAACTCATTGGCCAGATGAGAGGTACTTCCCATGAGTCCCAGACTTCATGGGTAAGATGGTGTAGAAACACCTGTAGGGAAAGAGTATATGAAATCCTGCTCATAATCACATGTAGGGAAAGGAGAAACCACATTCTAAAAACACACATCACAATCACATGTAGGGAAAGGATAAACCACCTCCTACACGCATGCAAAACACCGAGAGAGGGAAAGAAAGAACCATGTCCTACATGCATGCAAAGCAACAATAGTAGGAAGGATCCTACACGTGGGCAAAGTATGGACCACATCCCACCGATATGTCAACCATAAATCGTAGGGAATGAGCATCCTACATGTGGGGAAAAGGATGAACCATGTCCCACTAACATGTCCACAACCAGATGCTTGAATGCATCTCTCATTGGGGTACCCACAGGAGAAGGTGAACCACTCATTCTACTCATATGTTGTAGGGGAAGGTGAACCACTCATCCTATGCATATCTCATCATATGCAGGAGAAGGTGAACCACTCACCCTACACACATGTTTCAAATGTAGGGGAAGGTGAACCACTTATCCCACACACATGTCAGTTGTCACAAGGAAAGGTGAACCACTCACCTTGTACACCGTGCACTTATAGGGGAAGGTGAACCACTAACCTTAGGGTCATTTATAGCTCAAAGAAGCACCCTAGGCCCTAAGGAGCTCCTAGAGCTCAATGTTCAACTGATACCCTCATAGTAGGGTCTTTCCAGGACACCCAACCTCTCTCTCTGAAGGAAGTTAAATCTATCCTTACTAAGGGGTTTTGAGGGGATGTTGGTAACCAGTACATTGATCCTGCAATGTTGGAGCTAGATTTATCCCCACTCTACCATATCAAATGAAGTGACACCTCATGTTAAACGATGGATTCCAACACATGTTCGCATGACTCAAATGGCTTCGTAATAGGCCATGCTATATACTTCATTTGTTCAGCATCAGTGGTTCTCCCAAAATTTAGTCCTTCATTCATCGATAAAATAAAGTGGATCCCAAGAGATATAGATGTGCTCTTTCGATTTATCTCCAACAATTTTGGCAGAGTACTACTGGTCATAGTTAACATGGATATCTTATTGAGAATGAGAGCCTTCACAAGTTGTATGTATTCAGATCAGCAACTTGTCCATTTTATTAGAATTTTAAGCTTTAGGAAGAAGTGCATGAAGGCTAAGACAACGCCCACTCACATCGAGAGGATCTTTATCTGTGGACAAACATCATCAATAGTTGTAAAACGACCATAGCTCCCTTTGAAGATTGGAAAAACAACTTCGTCCAAAACATAACCATTGGGCTATCTGCAACCTACTATTAATCAAGGCCATTCAACCATAGTCATCCGACTTCTGCAGATAAACGTCTTATGGCATGGTCTTTCCATTGTAAAAATCATTAGGCAAGAAGAGTTGACAAGCCATTCTGCCAGGGATTCCATAGCTACCTCTGAAGACTTATGTCAATTGAACATTCAACCTTTTTCAATCTTCTCCTCATCTTGAAGACGAGACATTATCATGCTGCAACTATATCAACAAAATTTCAATTACCAAACTTTAGCAATGCACAAGTAAATTCTATCACATGTTCTGCCCGTTCAACTGGCATACCTCAACAGGAGTATATCAATATATCCTTATTACTAATTTCATAAGTATTATCGACTGAATGAAGATACCAAGGGACTTGTACCATCCTCATCCAAGCAAACCTTCTCTGCCATTACATAATTCAAGCTAGTCTTATCTCTGAAGTGAAAATCCTAGCAATATTTGTAATGATCCTGTTGTGTCACTGTACTAGCACAAAAAATATAACCGTAACACACTAGCATTTGTATTAGAACATAAAATCATTTTAGGGAACAATCTTTCTATCAATCGGTTAGAATTCCTTACTATTGTATGAATACTTTAGGTGTGCAATAAAGAACAAAACCAATCTACCTTTACCACAGTTCTCAAACTTGGACCATAATTTTTTCCCATTTAAAAATATGCTACTACTGGTGATGCTTCTTAGGATGAATACACTGTTGTACTTCAATGTTACTGATATCCCTGACTGTATGGAGGTGCCAAGTAATTCACATCGAAACTTCCTTAGAGTGATTTGCTTTGACTTTTCTTTCGTAAGAGGTGTACTTCAGATTTTGACATGCTTGATATAGATGACCTTGAAGAGAAGCCTTAAATACCTCAAACCAACATTAAAATAGATATATTGACTATAAATTTAGTACCTTTGATATGCTTCAGATCAACATACAGTCAATATTCAAATTTTGAACCTTGGGAAATCTCAATCAAATCTAAATTTGACACGAATGATTGTTTTAGAAGCTCACTTTAAATTTTTCTTCAGTAAATATACTATCATACCTTAAATGCACATCCTTAACAGAATTGAAAATTTGTTGTATAAGCTTCTGAGGAAGGGGCTGCATCTTAGTTAATTTTAGATCCAATCACTGAATTTTCAGCCTAAAAATTGTGCAATTTTGTTCACTAGATACACCAGATTTGTCTCAAATAATATTGAAGACTCTGCCTTAATGAAATTTCAAATGCACACTTATATATCCAATGCAAAGATCAGTTATTGAAGGAGGGATGGATGGCCTTTAAAATCACCATAACATTAATCCTCAGACAATAATTCTTTAAGATTCAGCCTGAAGTGCTCCACAAATTTTTGAATGAGCATACAATATGTCTACAAATTTGTAGACTCAGTGTATTAGCCTAGGAAATTGCTACCTCAGGTTCAAGCTCATAACTGAATTATTCTAGACGAGATATACCAACCCAATTATATATCACAGCGATACTCAAGTGATACGAATTTATTTAGTATTTAACCTTTCAATAATTTCCACAGAGTTATGCATAACATAGATGAAGAGAAAGTAGGTCACGGGAATCTTCCAAGATTGACTGAAAAAAAAAAAACACCCTTCGAACAGGCACTATGCATGTAAGCTTAAAAAAGTTTCAACTTTCAAGACATGATCTCTGAATTAAGTTCAGATTTCTGAAGATATAAATTGTGACTTTAATTTGATAACTTTGGAAGAATGTCATGAGCTTGTGTACATATTGGAGCTTGTTGTGTTGAGTATCGACAAGGTTGTGACTGTTGCAAGCTCCCACAGATTCTCTTCAGGACTCCATGCAGATATTCAAGACTGTACAAGGACCACAACAAGAATAAATAGTTTTTTTTTTCTTCCAATATTTTGGGAAAAGACTGCAGACATACACTGGAAAAGTTTGGTACTTTGAGCACTAATTCAGGTGATTTTCTTCAACATATAAAAAACGTCCAATGATGAAGTGTCAATATTGTTGAGATGCGAGTTGAGGTATATACCGTGATGGAGGAGCATACCATTGTCTGAGAGTAGAGTAGAAACATATGGCATGAATATTATACCTTCAGGAGCGAGAGGTCTGAGACATAGGTGTCGAGAAACATTAACATTGTTCCATAATTCTTCTAACTTGCATATTTTCCAAATGAAGTGGCCCTAAAACAGTCCTGGAATCTCGACCTTGAAAGATCATTACAGATGAATAACTTAGCAACTGCCAGAGATCCATCCTTCCTTCTGTTGTAAATCAATTTGGCAGTCTGCACTCATAGTCTGAACACGGAGATTGACTCCTGAGTCGTTATCCAAAGAACCCCAAAGGGAAATTGGGCAATGGATACTGTTGCAATCTAGAGATGGCTATGTTCAGGAATCCTTCAAATCAGTTTTTTAATTCCAACCCTAGATAGGCCTACATTTCCGGTGTCTTCATTAAAAATAAAATTGTCTTCAGTGGATGGCCCGAATAGGCATCAGAGATAGATGGAATTGGTTCAGGAGTTGTGGTAGAAGCCAAATCCAGTGGATCATTTGTTGATACATGAGGTACAATTTTTTCCTCATCTGGTCCAACTAGAAGAGACACATTTAGGCAGCGCAAATGTAATACTATTAGACCACCTTCTATGCATGTTGACGATTATGTTGCAAGAGGGAGAAACAATGATGGTATGTGTAGTAGCTCCAATGTTGATAATGTTCAGTGTGGAGGGTTTATTGGTGGTATGCCATCATCTATTCATGTGGATGAATTTGTGGCTAGACAATAGGAACGCCAACAGTCGGTAGCTTCAGTTGGTGGAGATCTGCAAAAATCTATGCAAAAACTACCACCTGAGGCTGAGAGCAGTGTTGATAAAAATAAAAAATCCGGAGAATTGAAGTATCACCTTGAATATGACTTACAAGAAATCAATATTAAGTTGGAATTTTTTTCCGAATCAGAAGACTTCTTGTAGTTCTCACAGTTCGACGACTTTCTGCAATTTTCACCAGTGAACTTACCTTGAGAATTCACCTGAATCTCTTGTTCATGATGCAGAACACGATGATACAGATACATAGGTTGCAATGAAATTTATGGAGGAGAAAGAGATAGAGCACATATGCACACACACACTAAAAGTTAACACAATAAATGTTGAAAAAGTTGGTGATATTCCATGTGATCTCTGTTTGTCTCAAGCACATTGAAAATAGAGTTAGTGAGGTCTAGGACTACATTGATTCTTGAGGAATTTTAAGCTGCTGTGGTATAAAATTAAACATGGGAGACAGTTGGGCTTTAGCCTGTCTTTAGAGTTGCCTTAAATTTGATATGTCAAAGTGATGTTGTTTCTTGGTAATGAAATCCTTTGGCTGCATTTTGTTGTATCTGCAAACTAAGAAAACTTGATCAGTCCTCATATTCAGTGCAGGATCTATTTACAAATTATTTAAGAGATAAAAAGAGGAAACAGTGCCATTGTGTTGAAATTTTGAATAGATTGGTATAATTTCAAACATAATTTATTCCATTTGTGTCATGTAGGGAAATTGATAGTAGAAATAGTAATAAACTAATATCAACTAATGCACATTGAAATGTCCAAGAAGAGTTTACGAAGGTAATATGAGTTGATTAATGCCCACAATTCACCAAAGGAAAGATCAATAGGACCAGTAAATATATCCAGTCAACATTGGACTATGGGGGTGCCATGATGATTAACAAAGAAAATAACATAAGAAATGGTGAATAGGGAAGGTAAACCATAGAAACAGAGGACACACTATTCAACATCAATTATCAAGAATTGAGATAGAGGTAGAGATAAGTGAGGGAATACAAGCATCCCTGTCATCAATTATCATTATGGAGCAGCTGATTCAGACCCTCATAATTTTTTTTGAGGAGTGCCTAAGGGTGAGAGGCCTAGTTGGATAAGCCTAGAAGGTTGGTATGGCATATCAAAACTCTCCTAACATTTGAAGCAGAAGAGAAGAATCTAGTGATGGATGTTTCACTACAAAATCTAGGCCGAGGAGTAGTTACTAGTGGCAGCAAGGAGCAGGAATGATCATGTGACCTTGTGGATGTGATACATCTATTGGTTGAGTAGGAAGATTTACATTGTCTCATAAATATGACGTTTCCCACTTACATTGTCTTAGACATATTGACTTAAAGCATAGATCCAGTCAACACTTAGCAATCTTCTGGTTCTTGTACATCTAGATGGAGAAGATATTTGATTGATCTTACTTCCTCTTAGGGAGATCATAGCCTATACTTGTCTTTCCAGGGTGCATAGTGTCCATCAATCACTCAAGCATGCCATAACACAGGAGTGTCCTCTGATGAACCATATCCAGTGCTATGTGAAATACTTCTGCAATGGTAGTGAGCACAAATGACTCACTGAAGAGATTCTTCAATACAAATGGCTTCATAATAACCCATGCTTTCTCAAAGGAACTGACTTTAGTCAATGATTCATCCATGGTGGATCCCAGAAGATATAGCACCTAGACGTGCTCTTACATACTGACAGCCGTGCAAATTACTGTGATAAAATATGGATCATTTTAGTTTAATGAGCAGATGACCACTGGAATCTAGGCATGTAATGAATGGCAACATCAATAGATGTATAATTATTTTGAGAGTGTAACCATCTGATACTAATTCATGGATGTTATAGCTCCCTCCTAAGGTGTGATCATCTGAACTTCAATCATGATCTTCCCATGTGAGAGAAGAGACTTAGCATGAGGCTCTGTCTTCAGGAGAGCTGCTCCTCTTATAAAAGGAGCTGAAATTTCTTTTCCATGGAGATCATTGTAGCTACTTCTCAATAGAAAACCTTCCAAATGATAAATTTTCTGAAGTGACCACTGAATTCTAAAGACAACTTCAATTTTGAACAAGACTGTTAGGTTACAGGAGTTAAAACATATCACCATAGCTACTGATGCCATACATATGATACATGGTGACTAATAGAAGGCCTTCATATTTTGGGAAGACTATTCTTCCTTCAAAGTTTCAAGTTTATTATAACAATCTTTACTATGTGTCAACTATGCTTCTTGTTGCAATATTGATGACAGGAAGACCACCAGATCAAACATAGGTCATTGTTTACAAGGTTACTTCCTTTATCATTGATCTTCTTATTCACAAGATACTAGATCATATAAGGTATGCAGGCGTACTGTCTCACCATCCATAAACATCATGGGAATATTGTTCAGAGAAATTATTAATTTCCATCAAGTACTCTTGACATGAATACAATTGATGGCCTTAACTATCACTGGTGCAGAACAGATGATTCCTTTTGGGACTTTGAGTAAAATTTCTTTCATTTTGTCATCTATTTGGGACCAGCAAGAGAAGGAGTATTCGGCTCAACAGTCTGCTCAAGTGATAAAAGCTTCTAATGTGGTTCTTAAGCCTCTATCCAGAGCACAATATCTGGTACACAAGTATCCCTCTCCGATGTCTTTTCTCTCTTGAATTTAAAATTTGATTTTATTACTTTTTCACTGTTTAGACTTCCTTTCAAAATTGCACTGCTTCCCATAGGATTTAAGTATAGTAGTGAAGACAGTCCCTTTTCTAGTTGCCCACTGGATTCCAATCTCCCGAGAGCATATGCCCAAGCGTTGCAGGCTGGTTTGCCTACATAAGTTGGCAGCTTTGTGGTTAAGAATCCACCAAAACCAAGCAGCCTTAATAGATAATTTGATTATCATAGATGATTAAGAATCCACCTTGGTTTAAATTTTTTTGAATTCCTGTCATTTGCTATCACATATATGCCTATTCTATAAACTGTAGCCTTATATATTTTTTTGGACTCTGGAGCCTTGCAGTAGGATAGAGACAATCAACATGATCAAACTGGTTTAGTTACAAAATATTATGCTTCATTTTTCTACAGAAAGTTATGGATGTACCTTCGATGTGGTTCAACAACATTTTTCCAATTCAAATTACGTTGTTATTTAAAAAATAATAATATCCGCAATACTTATATTTATATCAATGATTCAAACCTAGATTTATAGGTTCATCATCAAGATAGAAGTCCAAACCTTTCAAACCAGAATATCTTAGTTTCACACTAGGATTCTTAGTTTTGAACCATGACTTCCTGTCCTAATGATGAACCAAGGTTGACTTAAATAGGAGCATTATGGATATTCTAGAATATGGTGTTGAGAAAACAGTCTTGGTTTAATCATTACTAGTATGATGCTGGTAATATTTGTCAGTCATTCTTCAAAATGTTCTTGGAATTTTAGCAACCTTTATTTCTTCCTTGGTTCATATCCTTGATGTTTAGTGACTGGATTAGGATCAAAGTTATGGGAATTAACCCTAGGCATACCCACTTTCATACTGTAATCACCCTATGACCACAAAATTTTTGATCCTGATTGGATTCTAGAGAACTTTCCATCTTTTAATCTGATTTCTTTAGGTTTGTATGAGTGCTGAGTGGATTAGCATAATTGCCTATGGTTTTAGTGGAATTGTATCTTGTTGAATGAAATGATTCCCCAAGGTCAGGAATTATTTTCATCTATAGGAGCAATTCCATGCATGACTTAAAAATCAGAACAATATGGTTTAAGCATGGAATGGGCCAACACAGGGTTTACCTAAAGGCTAAAACCTAAACCTAAACACCTTCATTTCACTTACCTATTAGCATTAATTTTGTTTTAATGTCACCTGCACTTAATAATAGAAATTAATCTTACTAGCACATTGATTCCTCTTACCAACACAAAGATTTCACATCCCATTACCATTACCAATATTTGCATTGCAAAGAGGGGAGGGACTAGTAATAGTGAATTTGCTTAGGCTACGATGATTTCACTTACCATAGTTTTAACAAGGAAGAGAGTACAACCTATTTTTACATAGTTTAGACATAGGTCCTTCTAATATAATATTGATATGACATGGTACTCTATTTACCACGAGCTTGTTTATTTCAGTTGTCTTAGAAGGTTTAGTATTCTTAATGCGTTCACCTTTTCGAGGATTCAAAAATTTGTCCCAGGTCCTTGCACAACCACCCTATACCATTTTAATTTTAAATGATTTAAATTAAGAACATGTAATTCATTTGTAGAAATCCTTACAGGACCAATGTGACCCTAAATGATAACTATGGTGGTACAGACTACAGTTTCATTATTTACTGCCCAGGTGCCTTAAGCAATTTTTTTTTCTAGTTCCAATATCAATCTGCTTTCAATTCTAGCAAAATAAAACATAAAATAGCTATGAATCATATTGGCGAATCATCATAACTGTCATGAAATTTAAAGGTACAACATTCAAGCTTGTTCCATTTGACGATAATCTGATCAAAGATGTAGTATCTGGTTTACAACAAATACAAGTAGATAGGCTTGATCCCACATATTGTTGATGGAAAATGTTGGACAGAGTCGTGACATCTCAAATGAATGAGAACACCCAAATAGATTTGAAGAAGAGAAAAAGGTAGCAGGGTTTGAGCCAATATAGAAGAAGCTAATTTTTTACAGGGTTTATGTAAAGGGTAAAACCTAAACCTAAACACCTTCATTTCACTTACCTATTAGCATTACTTTTGTTTTAATGTCACTTGCACTTAACAATAGCAATTACTCTTACTAGCACATTGATTCCTCTTACCAACACAATGATTTCACATCCCATTACCATTACCAAGATTTGCATTGCAAAGAGGGGAGGGACTAGTAATAGTGAATTTGCTTAGGCTGTGATGATTTCACTTACCATAGTTTTAACAAGGAAGAGAGTACAACCTATTTTTACATAGTTTAGACATAGGTCCTTCTAATATAATATTGATATGACATGGTACTCTGTTTACCACAAGCTTGTTTATTTCAGTTGTCTTAGAAGGTTTAGTATTCTTAATACGTTCACCTTTTTGAGGATTCAAAAATTTGTCCCAGGTTCTTGCACAACCACCCTATACCATTTTAATTTTAAATGATTTAAATTAAGCACATGTAAGTCATTTGTAGAAATCCTTACAAGACCAATGTGACCCTAAATGATAACTATGGTGGTACACACTACAGTTGCATTATTTACTGCCCAGGTGCCTTAAGCAATTTTTTTTTCTAGTTCCAATATCAATCTGCTTTCAATTATAGCAAAATAAAAAAGAAAATAGCTATGAATCATATTGGCGAATCATCATAACTGTTACGAAAGTTAAAGGTACAACATTCAAGCTTGTTCCATTTGACGATAATCTAATCAAATATGTAGTATCTGGTTTACAACAAATACAAGTAGATAGGCTTGATCCCACATATTGTTGATGGAAAATGTTGGACAGAGTTGTGACATGTCAAATGAATGAGAACACCCAAATAGATTTGAAGAAGAGAAAAAGGCAGCAGGGTTTGAGCCAATATAGAAGAAGCTATTTTTTTTTTTTTTTTGTTACATATTTTAATTGGGTCAATTTGAGTTATAACACATACTGCAGCATTTCCCTCCTTGTTGTATGGCTCTATAGTTTGCACATGGATGTAAAGCAGCTGAAATATAACAAGGTTTGTTATGGTTGTCGCGTTGTACAAAAGGTTTATTTTTAGTAGGGTTGTTACTAGGTTTGCACAGTGACCAATATACCGATGAATTGTTTATAACTAACATCCATTGTTTGCAAACCTATGCACTGATTTTGTGGTTACTACAAACTGCATTTGCATAATTTTGGAAAACTTTGGAATATGAAATTAATTGATCTAGGAGAACTCTTGTTCCCAAATAAATTTAATAGCTAAGATTACCATTTCAAGCATATTTACATCCATGAACATGATTGATGGACTTGCACATGATATTTCAATGCCTTAATGGAATTGTCTAGTATGGTCTTTGAATACTTTAAGTGAAAGCCTTTTATCTTCTTAGAGGAAATAATTTTGGAAATATTGTCATGCTATCTCATGCAAAAACTATGAGGGATCAGTTCTATATAAGGGAAAGGACTCATGCATCCTGTAAGCTTTTGGGTATCATGCGAATCATCATAACTGTTATGAAAGTTAAAGGTCCAACATTCAAGCTTGTTCCCTTTGACAGTAATCTGATCAAAGATGTAGTGTCTAGTTTACACCAAATACAAGTAGATAGGCTTGATCCCACATATTGTTGATGGAAAATGTTGGACAGAGTTGTGCCGTTAAATGAATGAGAACACCCAAATAGATTTGAAGAAGAGAAAAAGGCAGCAGAGTTTGAGCCAATATAGAAGAAGTGTTAAAATTTAGATAACCACGATGTTCTATGCTTGATGCAATTTTACTTCAATATTTCTTAGGCCCGATACAAAATATCAATCACATAAACATGAAAGTAAAATTTTGATAGAACACAATAATAGATCAATAGAAGACAAGCCAAAAAACAGATCAGTTTTACAATTCCTTTTGTCCAACAAAGATATGAGATATTGTTGCGTTACGACAGTTAATAGGATGCTTCAACCAACAAAATATTTCTTGGTCAGCCAATCTTCCATGTGTCACACCCACATCCCTCAAAGGAATCTCATCACAAGTCAACGCTAGTCAACCCAAAGTCAACACAAGTAGCAACAGAAAAGTCAACACAATAGATTAGGGCTTCAGTTAAATAGCCTATAATTCCTCGATTTTAGTGCCCAACAGTACAAACTCCTAAAATCGGACTTTTCACAGAATTCGGAGGTAAAACGACCAAGAGTTTACCATGATCAATGCTGCTCAACGCTGCAACAAAAGGCCCTAAACAGTTCCACATAAAACAATAGCTACGCTCCACACATGTGAGGAGAAAAATGCCTCGAAAGGCTAATGAACCAATTAGATCACAATGAGAGAATGTGTAATGAGTTGATGATGAAATGACTTCCAAGTCTCTCTAATTTATATTCATCAATGAGGGTGTGTGACACGTCTATTGGGTGTGTGACACGTCTATTAGCCGACCTTACAAATGTGGAAAATGTGGCATGTGAGCCTACATTACAAATGTGGCCGACCTTGCACATGTGGAAAATAAATTCAAAATAAATGTTTTTCTCATCCAATCAAGATGATCTTTAGATCAATATTGCACCTCTTCGAAAGAGGAATCCAAAAAAAATATGACCATCGTCATATGAGAATTGCAACATGGATTTTGGACCTAGTTTCCCAAAATTAACACTCCCTCTCAACTAGGGAGAACTCCATCTGTCCACAAGTGCCATCCATCAATACCATCATATACTTTCACCAAACATTGTGCGTCATTCTACCGTAACTTTCTTTGTTGGCTCTTTCTTAAATAGAACAAAAGGTGAGTCACAAAGACATCACACTTAGTTGACCCGAAGTCAGCTTAGAGGTAAAAACCTCTCTTGGACTCAAAAAGAGTTTCATACTAACCCGAAGTCAGTTTAGAGGTAAGAACCTCATCCTACTTGATCCTAGATCAAGGTGTTGGACATGTGCCATCCTAGACATAGAGAGTACAACAATATTTGATGTGTCCATCGGTCTTGATATTGGTCTCTATCCACATTTACCACCTCATTAGCCAAATGAGAGGTACTTCCCATGAGTCTGAAACTCCATGGGTAGGATGCGTGCAGGGCACATATCAAAGAGAGGCGAACCAACTCAATATCATAACAGTGGGGCTGAAGCACAACAAGTTTCAGCAAGCCTAGCCCCATATGTGCTTATAGCTCCAAGAAGCTATCCCCAAGCCCCCTAGAGCTCCCAAAGCTCATAGCCCAACTCAATCAAGACCCTCAGAATAAGGTCTTTCCACGATTCCAAGCTTCTTACAGAAGGTTAGGAACTTGACCTTCCCCAGGGGCTTCGTGAGAATATCTGCGACCTGCTCATCAGTTCCTATATGATCGAGCCTTGCGATGCCTTGCTGTACCATATCCTGGATAATGTGGTACCTGATATCAATATTCTTGGATCAATCGTGGAACACGAGATTCTTATAAAGTCGAATATCACTCTGGTTATCACAAAGGATAGTGGTGGTATCTAGCACATGCCCAAACATTTCAATGAAGATCTTTCACAACCAAATAGCTTCACAACAACCATACTCACTGCAATGTATTCAGCCACAACGATGCTCAAAGCCACCGACTTCTGCTTCCTACTCATCCAAGATATCGAAGTAGAACCCAAGGTGAAGAAACATCCAGATGTGCTCTTGCGATCCACCACACTGCCAACCCAATCAGCATTAGTATATCCATGGAGTCTCAAAATCCCAATAGTGTATCTTAGCCCATGGTTTATTGTGCCCCAAATATATCTCAACATATTCTTGGCACCAATCCAGTGAATATGATGAGGATCAACCATATTTTGATTCAAAGTGTTCACTGCAAAACATGCGTCCGGACGGGAGTTCACTAAGAACATCAAGGCCCCCACGAGTTGTCAATATTTGGTAGGATTTGTTGTCACAAGCCCAAAAACGTTTCCACTCAACTTAATGTTGAGTTCCATTGGTGTACACATAGACTTATAGTCCACCATACCAAATCTCTCCAACAACTTCATGACATATTTTCCTTGAGAAAGGAAAATCTCGCCTGGCCTCTGCCAAACCACCAAGCCTAGGAATTAGTGCATCAGTCCTAGGTATTTCATCTCAAACTCGGAAGCTAACTCCCTCTTACACTGATGAATGAGAGGGTCAGCACCTATCAGGAATAAATTTTCCACATAGAGAACCAAAATGAGAGGCCTTTCTCTATCAACCTTAAAATAAAGGTTTGGATCAACATTACTTCAAGTGAATCCCAGCTTCATCAAGTAGCTATCTATCCTCTTGTACCAAGCCCTAGGGGCTTGCTTCAACCCATAGAGGGCTTTTTTCAACCTGCATACATGGGTGTCTCTATCTTGGACTTCGAACCCCAGAGGTTTCTCCACATACATCTCTTCCTTTATATAACCATGCAGAATAACGGTCTTCACATCCATCTGATGGATTCTTTATCCTTGCATTGCAACAAGGGAAATAATAGATCAGATGGTGGTGTAGCTGGCCACAGGGGAAAATATATCATCATAATCTATGCCTTCTTTTTGAGAGAAGCCTCAGGCAACAAATCTTTCCTTGTACTTTTGAACACTTCCATTAGATCCATGCTTGATCTTATAGAGCCATTTCGAGGTGACAACAGTTTTGTCCTCTGGTCTCGAGACCACTTCCTGGGCATCATTTTTCATAATGTACTCATATTCTTCATGCATAACATCTTTCCAAACTTGATGCTTTACGACTTATTCAAATGATCTAGGCTCATATTGTTATATCATACTCATGGCTGCTAGATACCCTT